>BQNB010189030.1:0-11903 GCA_026074375.1 Tanacetum coccineum | reverse complement strand
GACTTTCTCCAACTGACAACCTAATCGAGAACCTAACCAACACACTTTCCTTACTCACCCAGTTATACAAAACCTTCCTTCCTCAAACAAATAATCAACTCAGAACTTCATCAAACCCAAGGAATCAAGCTACAATACAAGACAGCAGGGTTGTTGTTCAGAATGTTTAGGGTCGACAGAACAGAGGACAGGGTAATAATGCACGGGGTGCAGGTGCAGCTGGTTGTACGACCTCAGATAACTGTATTTTTGACATTGTCATCTTGATGTTCCGCATGTCATTAATGAGCTTGGAAAACCTGACATAGTAGTCGTGAATGGTTTGGCCTTTGTTCTGACGAAAGTGTTCAAAGTCATCATACAGTTGTGATTCACGGTCTTCCTTTGTTAATTCCGATCCTTCTAAAAGCATCTTCACATTGTCCCATATGTCCTTTGCATCAGTGTAATGATTGATAAGTGAATAGATGTCTTTTGGTAAACCTTGAAGTATGATGTTTGTTGCCCGAATGTCTGCATTGTACCTATCCTTCTCATCTTGTGACAGATCCGAATAAACTCAAGGTCGTTCAGGACCCAGATTGAGTGAACCTTCAGTTCCTTCAGCAACAATGACTCGCGTGGTCCCCATCTGAAATGGTCCTTCATTAATTGACTTTAAAATGTTTACCCCGTTATCCTTACCCCGACAGTATAATCGAATGCGTTGTTGCCATGACGCAAAGTCAGCCTTATCAAGCATAGGTGGTCGGGTATCAAAACCTGCACATTAGATGTCCTCTGAAAGATTAGCCATAGTGATTACTTGTGATATGATTAAGTTGATCGATCAATGATTAGTGATTGTATGTTAAAAGTGATGATTGTTTGTTGGATTAGGTGATATGTTGTTTGATTGTGATTAGGTTTGGTTGAATTAATGTTAGCTTAATGTTGATTGAAGTTTTGTCAAAAGGCAGTGAAGAATATTGAGATTTGATCAAAACGCAGTGAAGTTTTGTCAAAACGCAGTAAGGAGTTGTCAAAACGCAATGAAGAATCTTGAGTCAAAATGCAATGAAGAATCTTGAGTCAAAACGCAATGCAGAATCTTGAGTTTTGATCAAAACGCAGTGAACTAGTCAAAACGCAATGAAGAATCTTGAGTTTCGATCAAAACGAAGAATGTCTCAGAAGGTCAAAACGCAACGACGAAAAAAACGAACTTTTTCACCTAAAAACACCTAAAAATCACCCTTTTGAACGTTTTCACTTGGTTTCTTTTGCACAACTTGGTCCTAGAAGGTAATAACAACTATAAAAACACTAACTTTAACATCACAAACATAAGAATCAAAGAGTGTCAAGAATAAGACCATAAACCTTCAAAAACCAAACTTTTGATCTAAACTAACCAAGGAAACGCACACACAATCTAGCTAATCATCCCATGTGCTCTGATACCAATTGTAGTATACATGATATCATAACACAAGCAAGAGATGATGGGTTGGCTACTTAATCTTAGAGACAAAGTGATATTTCTAGAGAGAGAAAGTGCAAGATCAAGTGTTAACATAAAATGAACAACCAACCCCTTCCCATGGCTGGAAAGGGGTTTATATACATGTGTATGTGAGCTCTATGGGCTTGGGTATGGGCTTAACACTTGGGTAAAAGACCCGGCCCAATACCGAAAGTCATACGCTTACTTTCTAACTACGAGCTTTGCTATACTAAACAATACACAGGGGTGACCGAGTCTTTTTCATAATCTTAACAAGAAGACACATGAAAATATAGTCTGAAATTACTAGTAAATGTGTTGATCTTTATAATTGAGAGAAAGAAATTTGTCAGCTTTTAACTGTCAATTAAATATATGTTTCCACCTTTCTTACTATCGTCCTCTGAATTTGTTAATATTTTTCGACTCATATAGGAAGGAGCAAGGCGAAAAGGAAGTCTCCAACAAGTGACGAATTTTATGAAGAAAGGTAGAGGTTGATGTAATTGCATGAAAGATGAAATGGCTAAAATGAAGAGTAAGTATGAGCAAAAGACCTGAAATGGAGCTACTTCATTTCCCTTCATGAAGTATGATCTTGGCTAAAATTAAAATTTTGATGGATTTAATTTAAATAATTATATAATGGAAGTTGGTTGTAAAATTAGACGTGAAAAAAAGTTAAAAAGAGCAAACCATTGTGGAAAGAACGCTAAACCTGCAAGATGGTGAAAGTTTAATCATTGTATCATTAGAATTTATGGATTTTGCTCTTACAAATGTTTTGCAGGTTTGCGTGGCGAAGTAGTGATGGCGTAATGACGCGTGCACACACCACGTAGACTTTAAATAGATGTATCCGTAATGAGCTAATTAGCATAATACCATATAAGTATAGACCCCAGAAATTTGTCACATGGCGAGGATTACTTGTTATTATGTCCATTCCTTGAAGCCTCTCTTTGAGAAAGTGATTTCATTTTGGAAAGCTCATAAATTACCATCTTAGTTTTCTTTTTATTGATGTTTCTTGACTCATCTTGCTTGTTATTACCTCAATCAAAGACTCCATTTGGCGTATTCTTTTACTACTGTGAACACTTGAATTTGAAGGTAGAGTACCAAGAAACATCCTGTGATAACAAAATGCGAAGTTCAGACATATACATATGGTATTTAGAACAATATGTCAGACCGGGAGTAAGAAACTTGGATTACTTGGCTTGTGGAGAAGATTTATCGTTAGCAGTAGCACCGCGTTTCCTCTTTATAACATCCTTCTTTATATCCAGCTTGCTTACTTGTGTAGAAGCTTTGTGCTTAGCAGCAGCACTGCGTGTTACACGTACTACACTGCGTGAACAAAACGGGCAGCATGTCAAAACTCACCTAAACTGTACTTTAATATCTACAAACCTTTTAAATCATTTCATTTTAAGAAAGATATTTATCGTGAGCAAAATGTGAGACGCGGACTAAGAAACTTTGGCATAAACCAGATTACTTGGCTTGTGGAGAAGCTTTATCATTAGCAGCAGCACCACGTTTCCTATTTATTATATCCAGCTTTCTTTCTTGTGTAGAAGCTTTGTGTTTAGCAGCAGCACTGCGTTTCACATCAGAATCTATTTGACGTATTCTCTTCCTACTACTGACGCTTAAAGGTTCTTCAACATAAACATTTGTATCGCTAGGTACACCATGATTACGTTTCATCGTTCCATCAGAATCCTCATTAATATCTTGCACTTGTATATTTATGTAATTAGAAAAGTTGATTATTTATCAGTTCATAAGTATTTAACCAGTATATGAAGTACATATCAAGAAGAAAACAACTTTAATGATGCATAAAATAAACATACCTTTGATCGAGTCAGAGATGAAGGTAGAGTAAACATCCTGTAACAACCAAAATATGCACAAAAATTATAACTAGACTTTCGGGTTTTGACAAGATAGAATTTTCAATGAAAAGAGTATAGGTTTATTCAAGTTTACACAGTCACATAAATATAAGCACTCTTGTATATATAATACGGAAGAAAAGAGAAAAAACAAACCGCAATGTAGAGCTTGAGAAAGCAAGTGCTATATATGTATGGTTTACTACTACGACTTTTTATCAAGATACTTTTAATATTTGTTGCTCTTTATTGTAGTTTTACGGTAAAAACTTTTATAAAAAGGAAAAGAAAAAGGAGAGAAGATGTTTGGGAATGCATTAATGCTTATGGATAATTTAATTGCATGTATTTCCTCAAAGTATAAGCAAATAAGCCAATAATCACTTAGCAATTCAAAGTTTCAAAAACTTTACAAGTGTTTTTCTCTTTAGAAAAACATAGAGAAACACCAAGAGCCATTAAGCACTTAAAAATTAAAATGAACAATTCCAAACACCCCCTAAAACTTCACACCAATTAGTGTTGGGCCAATTTAGTACCCAGTTGTCTTCGCATAGATTTAAATAGAAATTAGGCTAAGTGTTAAAGACTCGCTGAAGTGAGCAACGAAGGACTCGCTGAGTGAAAAGCCTCAGCGAGCAACCTTAGACGTATTCAAGTCATAGACATTGTCAAGAAAGTCGAAGATTACTTGAAGACATTATGTAGATGGAATACACTGAAGCTTGTGATTCTCTCTAAGTGAAGATTAGGCGGGATAACTCAATAAAGCAAAATGGCGGGACAAAATGTCCTTTGAATTAAAGTCTGCCTAAATACGAAGTTGGTAAAAGTAGTGAACAATGGCTGCAGAACTGTTTACTAATGTATGGGCTTTCCAAGAATGGATGTGCATTTAATGTAGACGTACTTCCACTACAGGATTCTTGACACGTCCCAACTACTTCCACTAAGGATACAACCTCGTATCACTATAAATAAAGAATGTCTTAAAGTGTAAATGCTATCGCTTTAATTGTTGTCGTTATTATAAGCATTTACACCTTTGTCGAACTTACATAGTAGTCAAATAATCCTATCAGCGGGACTATACAAGTTCGCTTGTAAACTTGATATCTTGTCTAGTTTACTTGTTCAAAGGGTAACTTTACATTGTCATTCAACAAGTGTGATCCATAATACTCTATAATACTTTGATTATATCAATAAAGCATTACACGATTGAAAAGTTATACTTTGTGTTATATGTTTAAGATAAGTGTTATATATTTCCTTTAGACGTGTTAATTGGGACTTTTAATTGGTATCAAAGCGGTTTGATTTTTAAAACACTTCTATAAATCGTTCTTTGTTTTAAACAAATCAAGATCCAATCATGTCTGGAACTGTACCACCTATCCCACCACCTCTAGGATCCAATCCTGGTAATACTGGTAGTCCTAAGAGAGTTGACTCCATTCGTGTTGACATCACTAACAACACAACTACAACTAATGTAGTTCAGAATGTTGTTAATGAGAATCTCCTTCAACTTCTTGATGCAAAAGGAGGTTCTCATGTCACAAATGTTCTACTTTTGATGTTGAATATTTTTTCAAAAAGAGAGATTCTTGGTCTACTTAGATGGCCTTGAACCAAATCTTCTTGAAATATTGTAAAATGGGCCCTTTATACCTAAGTCATCTTTGTCCACCCCTACAAACATCTTGCATAAACCTCAAAAGCAATGGTCACATGAAGATAGAAAACTTGCTAATCAAGATAAGAGATTAAAAAGTATCATTATCTCTTGTCTTCCAAATGATGTAATGAAGTCAGTCATTAAATGTACCACTGCTCAATCTATATGGAATGACCTAATCTTAGCTCATAAGGGACCTGATACAAGAGATACCAAGATTGTTGCCTTAAGACTTGAAATCAATGCTTTTAAAGCACTGGATGTTGAAAAGGTCCAAGAAACCTTCACAAGGCTTAAAATCTTGTTAAATGACCTTGAAAACAAAGGTGTCTCTATTCTGCTGAAGTGAATGCCACGTTTGTCAACAACTTACCAAGAAAATGGCTAAGTATGAATCAAACTCAAAGGGCCAATAACTCTATCAAAAATGATAGCCTGGCTACTCTGTTTGGCAAATACAACTATGAAGAAGGCCTGGTTGATCAGATCTATGAGTCAGAATAGAGTAGATTTAATATTCAGGCCTTCAGCTCTAAAGCCTTGATTTCTAACAATTACTTGTAGGACATCAACTCTATGTTGAAGAATATACAAGAAGCAACAGTGAATTCCTCGTTAATTTGAACGATGAGTTTCAAGACAGAGCACTCCTTGCAAATCAGAAGAGATTCTACAAAGGGTCTAGAAGAGTTGGTTCAGCCAAGAAACCCATGGACAAGTCTAAAGAAACTTGTTTTGCTTGCGGTAAACGAGGTCATTTTCAGAAAGACTGTCCTTCAAACAAAACTTCCACACCTTCATATCCTTCTTCAACCAATACATACCTAAATTTCACACAAACTCAGCAACTCAGCAAAATCAAAGTTTTGGCAACAACCAAAACGATTACAAAAGGAAAAGCAAAGGACTCAAAGCTGAAATAGTTGTCCTTACTAAAAAGATTGATGCTATGTCCAAGGGTAAAAGTGAAAAGGGGTTGCTGAGTCATTCGACTAGGATGATGAATCTGTATCTTCAGAGGATGAAGGGGTTACCAGGGTTAAGGAATTTATGGCCATCGCTAAAAATGAGCCATATGTTGAAAAAACTAACGCTAGATCGGGTCAGTGGGTAGAAATCACTATGAAAATGGTATAAAGACTTTTTTTGTATGATTGATGGTGATGAAAGGAAACATGTTTTACACTATACCCATATTGATCTCCATTATGTGGAGGATCAGAGGAAAAACTTACTCACCAAGTTCAATTCTCTTAATCAAGAGTTATCCTCATGTAAGTCTGAATTCAGTGACTTTAAAAATACCAAGGCCTTAAATTGCTCCCTTCAAAATGAGATTGCTGGAAAATGAATCTCTAAAGGATGAGATCTCTGACCTAAAAATGGTAATTGAGAAATAGACCTCTAGTAAAGTCACCCTTCATCAACTACTCACTGAGCAAGTCCCTAGCAGCATTGTCCGAGCTCTAGGTGGGAGAGGAAAAAGGAAAGAAACAATTTCCTCAAAGGAAGTTGTGTTCATTAAGGCCGATCAGTCTCCTTCTTAGACTGTGTGCATGTCTGAATGTGATAATCAGGAACCTCAGCCTCCTCTTCCTAAGCTCTCAGGGGTTAAGCCAATTGGTACACCGACTCATTCTATATCACTCGCTAACTTGACTCAGACCTCAACTGTCTCTGAAAAGGTCACTGATAGAGTCATCAGTTAAAGTTACCAAGAAAAGACTCAGACTAAGTCACCATGTGTCCCTGATCCTTGTCTTGATAAGAAAGATAACTCAACCATTAAGCAACTTCTCCTTACCCTGATGGAAGAGGTTAAAGGACTCAAAGAGCAAATCAAACCTCCATCAGACAACTCTGCATCTGTTTCACAAACAATGAGTTCTAAATCTGCCAAAGGCAAACAAAAGACCTGGTTTGGACCTTGTAAACACTATAGGTTCAGAAATAACCTCCCAGAGAGGACTGTTATATTAAACCAAGTGCTCTACATGTGGATCCACTGACCACCTGACCAAGGAACACCGTGAACAAACTGTTGTGAAGAAGACCTTAGCTAAGCTCAAAGCTCAGTCATCTCAAGGATCCTCTTCAAGGAAAGCTCTTATGATCCCAAATCCCTACATTCCTTGCAAGTACTGCGGCTACAATAACCACCACTCTCACGAGTGTGAGTACTATCCGGGATGTGACATCTATGGTAGCTAGCTCATGAAACCGCTGACTGGGTTAAGAAGACCTCCTCCAACAAAAGGAAACCAAGGATTGCTAATCAGCGATCCACTGAACCCACTAAAAAGTGGGTTCACAAACGAAACTAATTTGTTTCAAAATGTCTCTGCAAGATTACTTAAAGAGATCTGTATGGTATCTAGATAGCGGCTGTTCTAGACACATGACAGGGGTTAAACAATATAGGAGTCATGTCCGAAAGTGGTATTTAGGGATAATTCTTCAGGTGACCTAAAAGGATATGGCTCAATAAACTGCAATGGAATCACATTTACCAGGGTTGCATATGTGAGTGAATGGTTTGAAACACAACTTGATCAGCATAAGCCAGTTATGTAATTATGTGATTCTAACATTAAAGTTTTGTTTACCAAGACTCACGGAACCATATTCAACCCAAACAATGAAGTTGTTCTTATTGCTCCAAGAGGAAGAGATGTCTATGTCATTGATATGTCATCCTACAATGAAGAAAACAATGCATGTTTCTTTGCCAAAGCATCCAACAGTAACACTGGCTTTGGCATAAGAGACTATCCCATCTTAACTTCAAAAACATCAACAAACTTGCAAAACAAAACCTTGTTAGTCTTCCATCTCTCACTTTCTTAAAAGATAAAACCTGTTCAGCCTGTGAGAAATGGAAGCACCATAGAGCATCATTCAAAACCAAAATATCATTTTCCATCAGCAAGTGCTTACATCTCCTTCATATAGATTTGTTTGGACATGTTAAACCTCAAACCATCAGCCATAAAAAATATACTTTGGTCATAGTAGATCAGTACTCTAGGTACACCTGGGTATTTTGCTTAAAGAAAAAGAGTGATGCAGTTGATTGCATCTTTTATTAGAAAGATAGAAAATCTCAATGACGTAAGGGTAAAGGAGTTGAGAAGTGATAATAGAACTGAATTCAGAAACAAAGAATTCTATAATGAAACAAGAATTTCTCAAAATTTATCATCTCCTTGTACCCCTGAACAAAATGGTATAGCTGAAAGAAGAAACAAAACCTAATTGAAGCAGCTAGGACTATGTTGAATAGTTCAAAACTCCCTAAACAGGTTTGAGGAGAAGTTGTAAACACTTCTTGCTACACTCAAAACTGATCAATCATCATAAAAAGACATAGGAAGACAGCTTATGAAGTGTTTAGAGGAAGATCTCCTGATATCAGCTACTTTCATGTGTTCGGTTGTCCTCGAAAAAAGTTTGATGAAAAGGCTTATGATGGATTTAGATTTAAATAGAAATTAGGCTAAGTGTTGAAGACTCATTGATGGACATTAGCGAGCAATGAAGGACTCGCAGAGTGCAAAGCCTCAGCGAGCAACCTCAGACGTATTCACGTCAGAGACATCATCAAGGAATTCGAAGATTACTTGAAGACATACTCGTGAGGTGGGATGAATTGATATTTAGATGGAATATGCTGATGGTTTTAAGGTGAGTCAAGGGTGGAAATACCATGATAATCATCTTACCCTTTGAAGAAGAACAAGCTGAGCTTGTGATTCTCTCTAAGTGAAAATTAGGCGGGATAATTCAATAAAGCAGAATGATGAGACAAAGTGTCCTTTAAATAAAGTCTGACCTAAGTACGAAGTTGGTAAAAGTAGTGAATAGTTGGTAGTAACTGTTCACTAAAGTATAGGCGTGATGTTTCCAAGAATAGATGTTCATTTAATGCAGAGTTACTTCCGCCACAGGATTCTTGACACGTCCCAACTACCTCCACTAAGGATACAACCTCGTATCACTATAAATAGAGAATGTCTTGAAGTGTAAATGCTATCGCTTTAATTATTGTCGTTATTATAAGCATTTACACCTTTGTCGAACTTACATAGTAGTTAGCTGATCCTTATCAGCAGGACTATACAAGTTCACTTGTAAACTTGATATCTTGTCTAGCTTACTTGTTCAAAGGGTAACCTTGCATTGTCATTCAACAAGTGTGATCCATAACACTTTGTAATACTTTAATTATATCAATAAAGCATTATACGAGAAAAGTTATACTTTGTGTTATCTGTTTAAGATAAGTGATATATATTTCCTTTAGACGTGTTAATTAGGACTTTGAATTAGAACCTTAAATAGACACGAGAACGAAAAATAATGAAATATGAACCTCAAAACATATGTAAATAATGATTTTGAACATAATGTCACGTGGGGAGTAAGAAACTTAGCATAACCAGATTACTTGGCTTGTGGAGAAGCTTTGTTGTTAGCAGTAGCACCAGGTTTCCTATTTATGCTAACATCCTTCTTCAAATCCAGCTTTCTTTCTTGTGTAGAAGCTTTGTGTTTAGCAGCACCACTACGTGTTACACGACGTACTACACTACATGAACAAAACATGCAGCATATCAAAACACACCTAAACTATACTTTAATATCTATAAACCCTTTTAAATCATTTCATTCTAAGTAAGAAACTTGGCATAAACCAGATTACTTGGCTTGTGGATAAGCTTTATCGTTAGCAGCAGCACCGCGTTTCCTCTTTATGCCAACATGTATCCGACTTGCTTTTGGTTTTGATTTTCGTGCCTTTTCCCTTGGACCTGGCAATTTTTACTCATACTCATATGCCTCCATTTACATAAAAAAGGGGATAAATTGATGCCCACAATTTATACAGATATTTCTTGATTTGGTGATACAAATTCCCCCTTCTTGCTTTAATTTGGGTTGAAAATTCATTTCATCGTGCTTTGTTGTCGTTCATTTATACTACCTAAAGTAATCTTGAGGAGACAGATTAGTATTTCAGTCACAGAGTCAATCAGTGGCCGACCGTCTTGATTCTCAAGAATGGTATATCTTTTACAACATCCCCGAGTCACCACCCCCACGGCACTTTTGAAAGTCGCCTCCACGTCACCTGCTATGATTATCGCGCGCACGGTGGCACTTAAAGTCACCTTCTAGTTAACTACTGCGTCGGCTACACAAATAACTTGCATCATGGATCATACAAAGTGGTTCTCCTCTAAGATAAACTTACTCAACCGATAGGTACATTAATCATAGTATGATATAGCGAACATAATATTATCGTCTTAGGATTTAATAGTTTATATAACACCCCCAAAATGGGTCACAGCGGAAATGATGTTCTGGGGCGTTACTTCATAATACCATTGCACAAGACATGAGAGAACGACCTCTAAATGAGTCGTTTGAAAATGATACATTGGATTTAATAAATGTTGTTACAAAAGCTCAATGGCTTAACTTGTTCATCCTTGAAAATGTAAAGATTTTAGATCATAACAAATATTCCCAAAATGTAATGCCTCTAAATCTTTATGTAATGACTCCAAAATGATTGACCACCAATGTATCTCTTTGTTCTTGTACCCCATTGACCTGAGAAAACATGCTTTAAAACGTCAACATAAAGTTGGTGAATTTATAGGTTTGTTTATGTATAAATCAGGACCACAAGATTACCCCGGGATTATGCAACTTGTGCACCCATCACAAAATGTAATTACATTTCCCTAAGCTCATGACACTGAAGCTCGACATGTATGAATGCAATATAAACATTACCACATTTCCCGTGATGATGTTTAACCCGAAACATCCCAAATCCGACATGGTATACATCCGTTGGTTCACTCCGTGACACCAGTGAGAGCTACTCACCCGGATGGGGATGTCAATCCCAAATAGATCTATTTATAACATTCACGCTTATAATCCAGTAATTGACAGTTCATGATAGTGGGCTCAATGGGTTATCGCTACTTAGGCAAACACGTAATCAAGTTTATGTAAATGAGTATGTAAATCAATTTGTAAACGAGTTGTAAATGAACATGTAATGAGTTTGAAACAACCATGTAAATGAATTTGTAAACAAGCATGTTCTCACCCCAAAAATATATGTAAAACAAGTAAAACATGGGGCTATAAACTCACCTTAGTGAATAAACTGAAGTATATGAATCAAGTGAATGAAAACGTCACGGATATGACCGAATGCAACCTAATTAAACATAGGTCGTATAAGTACCATGTACTTTGAATAACTAATACCACATATAATTCTATATAGTTACATCACCACCTAAAAGTGTTTGTTTAATTTATAAAATTAAACAATTTAATTTGTACTTGTAAAATAAATGTCCATGTATTTGTAATTGTAAAGATGATATACTTGTCCAACAATTTGTTATTTGCCAAAAACACTTGATGTATTATTTATATAATTTTATTATATAAATAATTTAATTGTTTGAGAAAATAATATTTATAAAGTTAAAAACGTTTATAAATATCACTTTTAGTAAAAACGTCGTATCTTTCTCGTTTTAATCCCGTTTTTAACGTTCTTTAAATGTATGGAATCATATTTGAAAAACCTAACCAAATTTTATATTTATTATGTAGGTATGAACTGTTATGAACAGTAACAGTAAGTGATAATTTATAAAAATACTTTTTATTAATTTTAATTATTGAAATCATATATTAATTGTATCTCATTCGTTTTAATTAGGTTTTTAGTGATTCTTATGTCCACGTCTTCATAATTAAAAGCTCTATCTAAGAAAATTATTTCCCAACA
>BQNB010189029.1:0-11903 GCA_026074375.1 Tanacetum coccineum | reverse complement strand
GTCCTTCACCCGAAAGTGACTGCAAGCGGAATATGTCATAGGTTAAGCGAAATATGTAGGTTTAAATTTTAAGCGGAATATGTGCGTTTAAATGTCAAGCGAAATATGCAGGTTTAAGTTGAAGCGTAACATGTTGATAATGTTAAGCGAAATATGTTAGACGCTGAAGCGAAATATGCAGGTTTAAGACGAAGCGAAATATGTTGAATGTTTAAGCGAAATATGACAGTTACTTTCCAAGCGAAATATGTTTAGATTTTTCAAGCGAAATATGTTTTGAATTGTCAAGCGAAATGTGCAATTTCTGAAGCGAAATATGTACTGATTTTTCAAGCGAAACAAGTATTGATTATTCAAGCGAAACATGCAACTTTTAGCGAAGCGAAATATGCAATCCAGCAAGCGAAATATGTCAATTTTAATTTCACGGTTTTTCTATTGATTTTGTAAAATCCCGACAAGTAAACTTTTTCCTTCTCGGTTTTAATCATAGAGTTGTAAAATCCCGTGGAGTTAATTGCATTCTCTCTCACCACAATACAATCAACACTTCATAACACTTAAGATCCGATATCCATTCACAACTTCATCAAAATGTCAAATTCAAATATCAATTTGCAAACTCAATCATCGAATGCTCTTCATAATGCTATCATGGAAGCGGGTAGCAAAGATCGTCCACCAATGTTAGCACCGGGTAATTACGTTCAGTGGAAATCCAGAATCAAGAGATACATTGACACCAAACCTAACAGTGAACTCATCCACTATTGTCTCCAAAATCCACCATACACGTATCAATGGGCTGAGAAGACAGTTCCAGTTGCTGAAGGTAGTTCTGAAACAACTACAGAGAGGTATATGGAGAACTATAAGAATGTTTCACAAGACATACGCGATCAACTGAATGCCGAAGCTGAAGCCGTTCAGATCATTCTCACAGGGATAGATAACGATATCTACTCCACAGTTGATGCTTGTCCGAATGCATGTGAAATGTGGAAAGCCATTGAAAGGTTGAAACAAGGTGAATCAATCAATGTTCAAGATCTTGAAACCAATTTATATTGGGAGTTTGGAAAATTCACATCACGGGATGGTGAATCACTTGAATCGTATTACTCACGGTTTTACAAGATGATGAATGAGCTTGTCGTCCGCAATCAGTGATCAGGTTACTAATCATCAATGAATTCCAGTTCTTACTTCAACTAACAACCAGAATGTCCAAAGGTTTGGACCCTTATTAAAGCAGAAAAGCCAAGACTAAAAGATTAGTCTCTTACCACAAACTTTATGACATTCTGAAGCAACACCAGAACGAAGTCAATGAGATAAGAGCTGAAAGACTAGCACGTACTGCTAATCCACTTGCACTTGTTTGCTCAACAACTACCATTTACCATCAATCCAAAACCATCCTACTAAAAACACTTAATATTCCACCACCAAACGCAACAGTCTACCAGAAACAGAGGAAAAGCAATTGTTTACCCCTCTTCTCTGCTCCTACATATGATCCAGAACCTGCTACGGTTACTGAAGCTGAGAGAAATGTCAAAGGAAGAGGAGATTACAGACTCATGTGGCTATTATATTCTCCACTCTCGTTCAAAAAATCTAACTACAAACCTAACTCAACAACAACCTTTCGAACATCATTACACACCCGTCGATGCAAAACAAGATCATTCCCCAAGAATCAACAGAGGACCAGGGTAAGCAAATCAGAAGGGCAGTCAATGTAGACAGTGGCAAGAGAAAATGTATGAACTACAAAAGTGCAAAAGAATGGGAATCAGTGATTACCACAGGAAGATAGAGTCATGTCAACACTAGACCAAGAAGTGAGCAAAAAGTAGAATACCCCCGTAGGCAATTAAGTTTTCTAAAAATAAAACGTCTGCAACTTCGTGTAAAATGACAAGTAAATGCTAAGTACCTCGAATGTTAGACTTTTATCTGTGAAACTTTTGGAAAATGTGCGCAGAAAGACAATCAGATTTGCTGATCTACGATATAACATGGCTGATTCTAGGACTAACAACCAATGGCTGTGCCTTTATAGCTGAGAGAACCCAAGCAGAATGTGACCCAATTCTATTTGCAACCTCTATAGATCAACCTTACAACATACTCCACTAAGTCAAGAAAAACTATGAAACACCAACTAGGAATTTATATGAACAAGTAAGTAAGACATGCAGTTGTGGTATCCATAAGTATACTCCACCCGGATATACTTGGAAACCTAAGTCACAAAACGGAATGTTCACCAAAACCTAAGTATGCCTCACGGAAAAGCATCTAGAACTCTAATATTTAGGACATAAGACTCCTAGGTGTTCCACTTAGTCCAATACTCCATTGTCTTTCTAATTACTTATTGCATCTCTCGTCGAGATCATTCTTATTCCATCCGACTCTGTGGTGCTCAAAGCACATGACCAGGAAATCGCAAACTTCTAACTAATTTTGTGGATAAATTTTCTGGGAACGATAAATTTTGGAAAATGACAAAAGGCAACCAATTCATGCTATGGGAGATCTGGTTCAAGGAACCTATTACCATCAAAATGGTTTATTAACGTCAAAGAGCTTAATCCACAATTTATTCATCGGTTAGGATAAATTCTGTTATGCGGAATGAAGTTTGAATATTTTCGGAAGTCATACAGTGTTATATCCGGGATTTGAAGGGAAATCATCTTCTCACAGAATGTTCTCGTGGCACAAATTTTGTAATTCCATTCTATGAAGACTAAACAACTCCCAATCCAATTTTGCTAATGGCTACCGCAACATCGTCCTCAAAGCAGAGTTTAGGCATCATCGTCAATCACATTTAGAACACTTCGTACCAACAACTAGCTTTCATAAAGAAATAATATATGTGTAGGCCTATCACAAAGCTGTAAATTCGTCAACCGTGATCATACAGAGTTACTTCTTGATGTGAAAGCTGGGGAAAGCAAAAAGAAAATATTAACACACTAAAGACATACACCCGAGCTCAAAAAACGGATTTACAACATCTACACTGTGACTTATGGGTCGCAATGCGGGTAAAAGCGCTTAATGGAAAGAAAAGTATATCTCGAGTAATATTGTTGATAGACTACTCCCGAATAACCTGGACACACTTCTTGATGTCCAAAGAGATGAAACCCCTGAGTTCTCATTGAATTCCTCACATCTTGTCCAAAGATGTGACTTCAAGCTCAAGTTACAACAGTTCGAACGTGACAAAAGGCACATCATTTTCTTAATCAAACTCTTCATGAAAACTTTGCCAAACGATGTTATAAGGACACGAAACGTCAACTGCTCGAACACCTAACAAAAGAAACGGGCAATTGTCGAAAGATGGAACCGAACTCTTGTTAAGGCTCGCTTGAACCGAAGCTAATCGCGTGCTAAAATGGTATCCTTTGTTACTTCAGGGACTGAAGCAATTGCAAACAACATGTTTTTACCTCCTCCAAAAAACCGTTCCACTTGTAATATCTCGACATGAGAAAACACCTACCATATCAACAATGCCCCTAAACCGATTAGTCAAGATCTTTCACATCTTTGGTTTCTCTTTGCGACATCGTCAGAGTTGGTGAACAATCTTGATAAAATGAAGGAAAAAGGTGAAGCAAGTATTTTTGTTGGGAAATTCAACTCAGTCAAAAGGCATACAGAGTATTTCACAAAATGAACAAGAATGATAGTTGAAACAATTCATGTTAAACTTTAAGACGAATTTCCCCTCATATGGCGTCAGAATCACGCAATTCTGACCCCAAGACCCACATGTACAACAAGGAACGTCGAACAAGACAGTTTAAGTCCCGTCCACAATGTCAAGAAAATGTTCCTTAAGAAGAATGAGACAGTAACACTCAAATGAGCTGTAATAGCTTTATTAGTTCCAATGTTCAGGATGGAATTTACTCCAATGGTAACTTCACATGTAGTGTCAAAGTCTTCCGCTGTACATGCTGCTGATAATCCCGATAAACATCAACAACATAACACAACTCACAATTCTCTAACAACCGATGTTGTAGATCCACCTCCATTGAACACCAGTCATACAACACATCAAACTCCAACTCAAGTACCAACTGTCACTGAGCACTGAGACCTTATTCAAGCAGAAACCAATACAGAAAAATGCACAATTTATAGACGACGATGAATTTATCAACATCTTAGTACACCGGTACAAGAACAAAGGGAGACATCGTCTCGTCATATTGATTCGTCAAATATGCATACTTTCTATCAAACCATCCCTCTGCACAACCGATGGACAAAAAACATCCATAAGAAACAAGTCATTGGAAATCCCTTCTCAATCAGTTAGAACAAGCGTTCAGCTAGAAACAAGATGGCGAGACGTGTATGTCGCAACTCATCATGAAAGTTCTGAACGAACCAAAAGACATCAAAGAAGCCATGGCTGGATCTTCTGCATGTATTGAATCAATGCAGGAAGAACTTCATTCATTTTGATCGACTAAGATGTATGGAATAGTCGACATAACCGCTTTTGCAAAAATGTCATTAACTTAAAGTGGCTCTAGGAAAAACTAACTGAATGCGGAAAATACTTCATCGCAACAAATCTCGTCATGTAGCTAAGGATATGCTCCAAAACGGAAGAATTGATTTCGAAGAGGTCCATTAGCACACAGTTGCTCGGTTTAGAAGCTGATGGTTGTTCATTGCGATAAGCTGCACACAAATCATTTACAGTGTACAAATGGACGGTTAAAACAACATTTCTTAAAACTGACCTCTGAAGGAAGAAGAGACGTACACTAAAACCACCCAGATGGGATTTGATTGCGACACCCTATCATCCTGACAAAGTATACCCTCTCAAGAAAAGCATTATATGGTCTCAAACAAGCACCAAGAGCGAGGTAAGATGAACTCTCCAACTTCTTGTATCCCGAAGGATTTCTCAAAAGGTACAATTGATCCAACTCTGTTCATAACTAAACCGGGGAAGACATATTGCATGTGCATAATTTAAGTAGATGACATAAATATTATGGTTCACGAACCCAAAACTTTCAAACAATTTAGGAAAACTAATGAGCACAGCAAGTTTGACATATCTATGATGGGTGAGCTGAGAAATTCCTTTTTAGGAATACAGATCCGCCAATCCTTGTAGTATCTTTAATAAACCAAGCTAATTATGCTTCAAAGAGATACTAAAAACAGCATGGTATTGACCTCATGTGATAGCATTGGAACTCCAATGTGGCTACAAAACACCTTGATAGTCTTAACTTGAGTGGTACTCCAATCGTACCAAGGACAAAATATCTTAGTATGGACGGAGCACTCTGAACTTAACAACAAGTAGACCATATATTGTACATCAACATGATTATAGTTGCTCGCTATCAGGCAAAACCGACTGAGAAACATATCACTGCGATAAAAAATGGATCATTCGGGTACCTTAAAAGACTCCATTAACATGGGTCTCCTGGTATCGAAGATACCAGGTTATTGAACTAGTTTGCTATGTCAGATTCGGATCACGGGGCTGACACAATTCACAGTAAGAGTACATCTGGTGGCATCCAATTTCAATGAGGTGATAAGTTAGTATCATCAGGTCATCCAAAAAATAGGACATGCACTCATGTCTTCAGCAGAAGCCGAGTATATTGGTCTTTATCTTGCGTTCAAGCCCACAAGAAACTAATGGATATGAGAACTCACTCACAGAAAAAGTCTTCCCCACTTTGATAAACAAGCCTATGTATAGTGACTCGAAGGCAGCCAAAGCCATTCGTGCAATCCAGCCAGCATTACCTTACAAAGCACATGCGAAGACAGATATCACTTCATAAAGGAACAGGTTGAAAGGGTATTGTGGTTGAATATACTTTATAGGAACTGAAAACGCAGATAAGGCAGACTTGTTTACCAAAGCTTAATATCGGAAGATAGGTTTAAGTATCATTTGTCAGACGACTCGGTATGGAGATGATTGACTCCAGAGAACTGGAGGTTCTGGCAATTGAATCTCGCTTGATCCTTCTAGCCAATCAATTTGTAACATATTTTTAATCTCCCTTTATTTTTGAATTATAAAAATTTTGTAAAAAGAAAATAGAAAAAATATAAAAACCTAGAAAAAACAAAATATAAAATCAAATTTTTTGCAAAAATAACCAAAAAGAATTTTCTCGACATGTCCCTCTTTGGAATCGATAACATTACGTACCTAGAAATGTTGATTAACATCGACACGGGCGACAAAATGAAAGTTCGAACAGGAGTATCAAATGCTTACAAAACATGTCAATTCTAAATATTTTCTTATTACTTATGTACATTTCAGTGCAAACCATCGGTCCAGAATGTTATAAGGGACAGTGTAACGCTCCAGTGCGCTTACCTCTAAAAAAGTAGATAATGTCTTCTATCATGTTTTTTAAAAATCGTGAACATAAATTTTTTCAAAAATAACTTCAATTGACAAATTGTCTACAATAAAAATTTGAGGAATTTTTCGATAAAAATTGGTATATGTTAAAATTAGTGTCATTAAACACTCCCTTCCCCTCGAAAAATTTTCAAGAATACGTAGAACTCGAATGTTATTTTATGTGAATCAATTTCTGAGGGGGAGCTTTTTTAAAACAAAGCCTTTTTAAAGTCATTGGGTACAAACAATCTTCATAAATGTCAAATTTTATGTACACACCCTATTTGTGAAATTTAACAATGTGGAAACTTATAATTGTCAGATATAAATATACATTGTTCACTAAGGGCCCCTCCACTCCAACTTTAACATTTTGTGGCGTGCGTATCAATTTCCATTCAAATGTCAAGTTTTAAAAAATATAGGTATCCCCACATATACTGTTGAAGGGACAATCAGAATCTGAATCATGATTGCAAAAACCGATGGTATAAATTTTTCTGTCACCCAAAGGAATTATCATGTTCAAATTTTAATCAATTGGTAATCTCAAAATACTAAAATGTAATATTATTTAAAATAAGTGGGAGAAAATTGTAATTAAAATATGATATAGACGAATGTGATCTTTAAGACCTAAGTGCAACTCTTTCCATACAGTGCAAAACAAATTTGAATCACGGAGCACATGTGTAGGGGGGTATTTTGAAATAACAATGTCAGAAAAAAGGTATTATATGGTTCGATACTTAAATATACCCAACGAACCTATTAATTCACGACGATTCTAGAGTCATAATGGTGTATATAGGTTAGGAAAAATCTATGATCCAACCAGTAACCTAGGGATCTACCCAAGGACAATCCATAGTTAGAAATAGCAGTCCTTAGGTATGATTGGAGAAGAATGAGTAAAAGGGAAAAATGCCGACTAAGATTAAGCTAACACTGGAACAATCACAACAAGGTGTTAGTAATGACGTCTTGGTAAGCATTGAAGGGGTTGAAGAATAAAAAAGAAATGTATGGATAAAGGGTGAAAAGAAAGAAGCCCATCCAACACAACTTATGCATAAACTGGTCAACAACAATAAACTAGAACAAATCACAAAGATTGAATGTTGATATTGAAGAAGACAATCATGGACCCAGTGAATGCAATGCACAACCCTTCCCCTAGCCATATATGGTTTCCTCAAAAGAAACTTTTCTCATATTGTCACGGAGATCACCCAGGCGTTATCTATTGACATCATCACACCAAGATTGTTAATATTGAATATGTTGCAGTCTGCTCTAGCCTCCGCTCACTAAAACCAAAATGTCATCCAATCGAGTCTAGACCAGAGAGATCAAAGTAAAAATCAACATTAGGTACACTATGTCAAAAATACACATTGATTGAAAACACCATAAAGTTTCTCACAAGCTAGTAACAAGAGTCCTACGCACTATCCTTGAGATCTTGGCCAGAACATCTGATGTGATAACTAATAATCACAGTGAAGATGGAAAATTCCACTTGAGCCAACATCAAACAAGCTCATGGTAGGATTGACTTGCAAGATTCTATAGAATCAAGCTTGGTGCTATAAGGATATCAATTATTGGCCAATGCATGAATTGCCGACTTAATCAGAAAGATGATTAACTATCATGATTCTACTCTTACCGTGTTGTCTGCTTTGATGACGTTCCGGTCATGAGAACTAGCAAGCATGGTGAATTCAATACATCTGTGTTTAGAAGATCAAATGCTTTGAGCTGGAAACCCTTTCAAGAGATACTTTGAATCTACCAGATCACATGTATAGTCTTTATACTATAAACGGGTAAACGATGTTTAATGCAAACCAAACTAAAAGATGATGACAAAGCCAAATTCATCTTTTATTGCTTACTGTATTAATTTCCGGATAAGACGACGTTGTTGCAGCTCATGTCCAACGAGAAGTCGATTCCATTTACCACCATACTCATACTCAAGCTTTCAAAGTTAATCATTCAACGTCAAGATAGTTGATTCTAATCTTCCCACGAACAAAGAGCCTCAAAAGTCAAATAAAGAATCAATCAAGTTGGGGAGATTGTTTAGACATATAATCATATGTAAAACAAGAAATGTTAACAAGAATGAGCATGTTTGGTCAAGAGCATAAGTTTGTCAAGAATCAAATCAAGATGATTCAAGTCAAGGAGATGATGCAAGATAACGATCTCAAGAATTCAAAGTCAAAAGATAAAGGCTCAAAATCAAGATCACAAAGCATGGATGAACAAAGCCGTTACAAACAAGACAATGACCATACAAGCTAAGCAAAAACCGACAAACGTCATAATCTTCGATGTCCATCGATGGTATAGAGGAGTTTGAAGAAAGAGACCTCAACATTGGGGGAGATTGTATAGCCTTAATTATATTAATGATCAAACAAAGAATTATATCGGTTCATGAGAAAGTCCAACCAGGTCTTTGATATGCAATAAGGCTAGTCGGGTTCAACGGGCTTGGATTGTAATCTAATATTTTCCGTGTTTTGGGCTCAAAGCCCAAGTTATGCCAAGCCCGACCCAAGATTACAAGCCCATACGTCACCTAGCAAGGCATGGGTATAAATATCCCTTCACCACACTTTGAGAAGGGGATGGTTTACAATTTCAATTCACATGTAAATGCCACAGCAATTTTTCACTAATCTAATATACCTTTCATGTTTTCTCTCTCTAAGTTTTCTTCTTATTTTCTAGCATATTGGTAAAGATTATAGTTGTGTAATGGATTAAATTCATGGGATAACATATATATATATATATATATATATATATATATATAATGATGATAGATGCCACACCCCGCCAAGGCGTCTTTATTGATGAAATAAGCAATAAATAAGCAAAGTATAGACACAAAGTGTCATAACAATACCCATAAAACTAATCCAAATCCAAAAGGCGTCTTTATTGATGAAATGAAAGTTATCTTCCATAGAAAGACATGCAACAAGTATCCATAAATTCAAACAATTGCAATATTCAAAGACATAAAAGCACTAAACTTCCATGACATCCCTATGTCTCTTTCTAAGCCCCTATCCCTCTATCTTATCCCAGATGCTCACCTGAAAATTAAGTGCTTAAACGTCAACATAAAGTTGGTGAGAGTCATAGTTTTAAGACACGCAAAACTCGCTTTGAAAATCATGTGATAAATAAAACATAGCATAGCAGAACATACAACGAACTATTATACAAGCTAACATGCAATCACATCAACCCACATTGAGACGCTTACGCTCAAACATCACAAACATATCCCTATCCACAACAATGAGACAATCACACTCACTTCTAACAATCCACAACAATGAGACGATCACGCTTACTTCTAACAATCCACAACAATGAGACGATCACGCTTACTTCTAATAATCCACAACAATGAGACGATCATGCTTACTTCTAACAATCCACAACAATGAGACGATCACGCTCACTTCTAACAATCCATTAATGCCTTGAGACGGTCACGCTCAAGCACAACAATCCATATCATATTCTCGCAAGTAGCACATAACTACAATAGTCAAGAATAGCCCAAGCCTCATAATAAAACACATTATCACAGTAACTAAAACATTTAAACTCATAGCATCATTTTCACCCCAAGAAAACATAAGAAAAAGGGGCTTTGAAACTCACCTGATGCTAAAGAAATTCCCAAAATCCTCGCACAAAGCTAAACAACAAAATAACACGTGTTACACGCTACTAAGCCAAAAGCTTAAGCACATGTAACCAATCGATATGAGGGTATGTATACTGGTGTTTATTACCTCAATGGGTCATCCCTACACAACCATGGCCCCATATTTACCATTAACCAATTTGTTTACACACTTTTTCAAAGTTCTATAATTTACCCGAAAATACAGAATTTTAGTGTCACTTTACCATTTTCTAAACCACACGTACTGACCTTTATAAATTTTACCAAAAATCACAAGTTCAATATCATAAGTTTACTATCTCCATGATTTTTCTACTAATTTATTTCCCCTCTTAAGTGCCCTAAATAAAATCAAACTTTTAACTACTCAGTTTCGGATCTGATTGCACACTAAAAAGTTTGGACCTAAAAACCATACTTAGACTCCAAATCAGATCTCTCCTTTGGGGAATTTTTAATAGACCCATAGAACTAAACTCCTGTAGGTTGGCTAATCCTAATTCGAATTTTAAGTGGGGGTTTTACACCTCGTAATCTGACCTAAATCTGACCCGTATATACTGCTTTGACCACTTTTCTTGTAACCAACATTTGAATGACTTCCCGACCTTAAAAACTTTCGAGGCCGGATGTTCTGGCAACTAGAATCTCTGAGCTACATCATAGACACCGGAAACTTGACAAAATCTATTACCATCATCGAGATAACAGCCGAACAGCACAACCCTAAATTCTGCCCTAATCTAAATCAAGTTCTAACGCGATCTAAACCCTAACAAATACACCCATAAGATCCTAATTAAACCTTAATCATTGTAATATGATTAAAAATCATTAATTTACAGATTTAATGAAACCCTAATTATCCATCTTAATAATTGTTACATGGATTAATGATTAGTAATTAACAAGGATGATGATCTATACCTTAAACCTTCGAATTCTTGAACAAAAATCACTAAAATTGAAAAATAAATTTTTTTCCTTCTTGATCTCTTTTGCTCGGCCGATTACTTCACAAAGGGGAATAAAAGTGTTTTAGTGATATCTTGGTTTGGTATTTATAGGATTAGAGTCCTAATTGTAATCAAAAACTTCCTTTTTTTTCTTTTCCTTTGGGCCGGCCGAAACCCTCACATACATATATTTTTTTTTTATTAAATTATTAATTAGCTAATTACTTGCATTACCTTAAGTTTTTATAAAAACATAAGCTTATTTGAGTATACCTTTTTGCGTAAACGCAATCTACTAGACTTTTAAAATAAATAATAACTTTATATTTAAACTTTCTAATTAAAATTTTCATTTAACCAATACACTTTCTATATTTAGAAAGTCCACCACTAATTCACATATTTCACCAACCTCATACACTTTTCATAGGACATACTTCCTATCTTAATCCAATGCTTAGACATCCACATATTCACGAAACCACTCATACAAAAACACTATTCATTTCTTTTATCAATACAAGTGATCAAAACGGAAATACTCAACCAATACCTCAAACTCCATCATCATTGAGATGAATACACCTCAAAATGATTAACAAGCACACAAATAAATCCACATAGACCACACATAAAGCACATATGAATACTTAGCCAAACCTAATAGAATGACTAACCTGCTCAAATCACGGATGTCACACAAAATTTCTGATGAACAAGCTATGGTATGTTACATTAATTAGCAGAGGAGAACAAATCACAAAGATTATCA
>BQNB010189025.1:0-11904 GCA_026074375.1 Tanacetum coccineum | reverse complement strand
CATTTTATATATACGCACCCTCTCTCACCATGCCACCTTAATTCATTCACAAACACAACAATCAAAAGAGCTTCAAGTCTTTTTAAGTACATGCAGTGGCGGTACCAAAGAGGGGGCAGCGTGGGCAGCTGCCCCCACAAACCTGTCAAATTCTTTTGAAAAAAATAAAATTTTAAGGGTGTTTTTGTAATAAATTATATCTGCCCCCATATCCAAAGTGAAAAAACAAAGCGGCAATATAGACAAGAAAAAGAGGCAACAGTTTGCCCCCTTAAATTTTTTTTCCTGGTACCGCCCCTGTGTGTAGTGTGTGTTGACGTGTTGTAATGTGTGTGTGTGTGAGTGAGAGTTGCATTCTGTGTGTTTTATGTGAAGAAGTTGAAATGGATAGGGGTGGGTGGGTAGTGGGTAATATAGTTTTACTAGTAATATTTTTAATTTTTAAATTAGTTTTAATATTATTTAAAGTTAGTTTTATTATATTTAAATATTTAATAAATATTATACTATAATTTATAAATTATTTTAAATATTTAAAACTTTTATAAATATGTTTTTTGATTGTAAAAAAAGTAAAAAGAAATAAAATGATAGCTCCTAAAACTGTAATTACTGTTGTTGTTTTGAGATTAAGTTAGGTTGGTTTAACTTAAGTGGGAAAAAGCTAACGTGGCGCATAGGTGGCACTACACCTCGTGCTCTAAATTCATAACATATAACACCTATAAGCATTCATTTTTTATCTTGCAATTTTTAGTCTATTACTCTTATCTTCGCTAGGTTAACTTTACTAACACTAACAACTAAGCGGGATTTGTTGTCTATTATTTAATCTAATTTACACTTTCAACAATATAAATTGAACCCACGGCGGAGGGGGGGGACGGGGGGGTGGGGCGGGGGGGTGGGGGGGGGGGGGGGGGGGGGGGGGGGGGGGGGAGGGGGGGGGTGGGGGGAAGGGGGGGGGGAGGGGGGGGGAAGGGGGGGGGGGGGGCGGGGGGGTGGGGGGGGGGGGGGGGGCGCGGGTGCGGGCGGGGGAGGGGGGGGGGGGGGGGGGGGTGGGGGGGGGGGGGGGGGGGGGGGGGGGGGGGGATGGGGGGGGGGGGCGGGGGGGGGGGGGGGGGGGGGAAAGGGGGGGGCGGGGGGGAGGGGCGGAGGTCGGGGGGTGAGGGGGGGGGAGGGGCGGGGGGTGGGGGGGGGTTGGGTGAGGGGGGGGGGGGGGGGGACCACACGGGCGGGGGCGGGGGGGGGGCGGTGAGGGGGGGGGGGGAGGGGGGGGGAAACGGAAAGGGGGGGGGGGGGGGGATGGGAAAAGGGGGGGCGGGGCGGAGGGGGGGGGGGGGGAGGGGCGCGGGAAAAAATAAGCTAACGTGGCGCTAGGTGGCAATACACCGCAGTCGCTCTATTCATACATATAACACCTTTAAGCATTCATTTTTTATATTGCAATTTTTAGTTCTATTACTCTTATCTTAGACTAGGTTAACTTTAATAACCACTAACAACTAAGCGGGATTTGTTGTCTATTATTTAATCTAATTTACACTTTCAACAATATAAATTGAACCCACAGCAACAATGATATAAGCAACATCTAACAGCAACAATACCAAAACAAAACACAAACACAATCAGATAGTATAAACAAAAGGCAAAACATTCGGCACTTCTTACCTGATTTAAATGCATCAATCGAAAGCCTAATATTATTGTAGCAAAAACCTACAAAAAATCACCCAAAAACCATAATCAAAAACCAAAACTGAAATTAAATCAACAATGAAAACCCTAAATCAATAAACTCAAAACCTAAAACTATAAATCAAATCCAGATATATTGAATTAAATTTGGGGAAAACATACTACCCTCCATATTATGCAAATCCGACCTAGTTCAAGTTACTATCATCAACCATCTTGATAGATTTGACACGCTGATCGTATCAATTTTTTTCCTTTTGATCTGCTTTAAATTTGAGAGAGAAAACATAGATTTGTGTGTGTTTTGTGTGTTGATAAAGGCTACCCAAAAGAAGAACACGTATCCCTCTACTTGTTTGTAATTCACAGAGAAAAGAGAGGTTGGGTATGTGTATCTCTCCATCAAGAAACACGTTATACCATTTGATTAAAAAAATTGTGAAACACTGTCCATATAACTACACTTTGATTAAAATATAGTTGGTACTGTAGCAATGTGAGAGGTTATTGTAGCTTTTGTGAGATAAAATGTTTGGACAAACAGATATACTTATAATAACTTGGCTTTCAGTTGTGACCTAATTACTAACTTATTATCAACTAGGCAATCTTAACAAATATCAAAACAGAAGAATTGGGAACGAACATATAAGATATCCAATTGAATCAAATGCTAAACAATAAGATAATGTTAAACAAATCACGAGTTCATAAATAAGGCTAACACATGAAGTGTTTAGCCAAAAATCATGTTTGAATAAACAAAAACAAATAAAACTTGAAATAAATTCAAAATATTAATGTAATGATAATCAAATCAATTTAACCGAATGATGATGATGATGGATGTGGTCTTCTTCTTCCTTGTAATGCAGCTTGAAGGTGGGGGATTTTGCCTTTGAAGAAACCCTAGTTTGACTTTTGGAGTGAATCATAAATAATGAACGAATTTTGGGATTGTATTTATAGGTTTTGGCTGTCTCGACCCATCTACGGCGTAGAGGCTTACTTAGCTCTACGTCGACCGTCGTAGAGCTCTCATCTAATCTTTTCTTGGCCGTCTTCACTTCTCTACGGCGTATAGAGACAGGGATGTCTCTACGGCGTAGAAGTCTCCTCTAAATAATGTCAAGGTTTCCACATTTGCTACGGCGTAGAGACAAGGATGTCTCTACAACGCAGAAGTCTCGAATAACTATTTCTCCATCTTTCGTCTTCTCTACGGTGTAGAGACTATAGCCCCTATACGTCATAGATGCCTTGGATACAGTTTTTCCACCTTTTTCTTCAATATAAGTTTTTTTTTTTCTCATCTTTCCATTTTAGTGCATGTGTTAAGACTTAAATGCAAATATAAAGCGATCAAGTACTAAATACTTACAAAATTGGATAAAAGAATGCAATAAACGTAATATATTGAAAACCAAAAAGTGATGTTATTTATGTTATTAGTGAGATTGGTAAATCAATGAATCAAAATTTAGAAGCTAGTAAAGATCGACTATAAGAAGAGATTCAAAGACTGTACGACATATATCAAAGGTACATGTTTATTCCAATCGAACTTAGCATAGTTCACGACTAAATACATAGTTACATCACACAACTTTAAGAAAATATTATAACACATATAATACACATTAAAGAGTTGCCTTTCTAGCTAGTAGAAAACACTACTCTTTTACACATTATTCAGGATCACAAGCTTCTTATACTTAAAAGGTATGTGCCAATTCCAACCACATAAATTCATGTTGTTGTATGCTAAATTGGCGAGCCTTAGTTGTGAGTGGGAACGGGAGCAAGAATGGCTCCCAACCTGTCAAGGTAATCTCCAGAGTCTCTGAAGAATCCTGTAAACTTTCCTTGAACCACAAGCAGTGAGAAGGCAGTTCCAGACGGTCTCCCGTATGGACATACTTTATTATTCCCGACTCTAAACACTACCACACAAACAGGCTAATGCAACGAAAAGTTTGCAACGGTATATTTTTGTTGCAAATTTGCAACCGTAATGCAACAAATTACCAACCGAATTTGCATCGACAAAGAAAATGGTTGCAAATCCGTTGCAAAATATAAACTAATTTCTTTTATATATATTGTTATTTTTTCCGTTGCAAATCCGTTGCAAATAATACAAAATTGCAACGGAAATGCAACGAAAGACAAAAAAATAAGTCTAAAAGAAATTACAATTTATTTTCCGTTGCAATTCCGTTGCAAATTTTCATAATTGCAACGGAAATGCAACGAAAGACAAAAAAATAAGTCTAAAAGAAATTACAATTTATTTTCCGTTGCAATTCCGTTGCAAATTTTCATAATTGCAACGGAAATGCAACGAAAGACAAAAAAATAAGTCTAAAAGAAATTACAATTTATTTTCCGTTGCAATTCCGTTGCAAATTTATTTTGTATTCTGTTGCAAGTCCGTTGCAAATTTAATTAGCAACGGAATTGCAACGGAAGAGCAAAAAAATTCGAAAGCTAATTTGAAAGAAATTATTTTTCCGTTGCAAGTAATAAAAATTTGCAACATAAAAGCAACGAAAAAAATAAGCCTAAAAGAAATTATAATTTATGTTCTGTTGCAATTCCGATGCAAATCTTCATACGGAATAGCAACCGAAATTATAATATATCGTTATACATTAGATGTTCAACGGATGAGTCGAGATGCTATCGTTGTACATGAGATGTTCAACGGATGAGTCGAGATGTGTATATGAGATGTTCAACGGAGGAGTCGAGATGCTATCGTTGTACATGAGATGTTTAATAGATGAGTCGAGATGTTGTCGTTGTATATGAGATGTGTAACGGAGGAGTCGAGATGCTATCGTTATACATAGAAGTTTTAACGATGATCCGATATTCTATCGTTTACATGAGAAGTTCAACAGATGAGTACGAGATGGTATATTGTTATACATTAGATGGTCAACGGATGAGTCGAGATGCTATAGTTGTATATGAGATGTTCAACAGAGGAGTCGAGATGATATCGTTATACATTAGATGTTCAACAGACGAGTCGAGATGTTATCGTTGTACATGAGATGTTAAACGAATGAGTCGAGATTTTATGGTTATACATTAGATGGTCAACGGAGGAGTCGAGATGCTATCAGAAGTAATATGAGAGATGTTTCAACGGATGGAGTCTAGATGCTAACGTTAAACATTAGATTGTATAACTGATTATTCGAGAAGATGTCGTTGTACAGTGAATGTTCAATGGATTAGTCAAGAAGTTAATGGTTATACATTAGAATGGTTAACAGAGGAGACCGAGAATGCTGTCTATGTCATAAGAGATTTTCAAACGGTCGAGTCGAGATGATATCGTTAACATAAGATGTTAAACAGATGAGTAGATGTTATCGTTGTGCATGAGATGTTCAACAGATGAGTCGAGATGCTATCGTTGTACATGAGATGTTCAACGGATGAGTCAAGATGTTATTGTTGTACATTAGATGGTCAACAGATGAGTCGAGATGCTATCGTTGTATATGAGACGTTCAACGGATGAGTCGAGATGCTATTGTTATACATTAGATGGTCAACAAAGGAGTCGAGATGCTATCGTTGTATATGAGATGTTCAACGTATGAGTCGAGATGCTATCGTTGTACATGAGATGTTTAACGGACAAGTCGAGATGTTATTGTTATACATTAGATGGTCAACGGATGAGTCGAGATGTTATCGTTGTGCATGAGATGTTTAACGGATGAATCGAGATGCTATCATTGTACATGAGATGTTCAACGGAGGATTCGTGATGTTATGGTTATACATTAGATGGTCAACAGAGGAGTCGAGATGCTGTCATTATATATGAGATGTTCAATGGAGGAGTCGAGATGATATTGTTATACATTAGATGTTCGACGGATGAGTTGAGATGCTGTCGTTGTACATGAGATGTTCAACGGAGGAGTCGAGATGTTATGGTTATACATTAGATGGTCAACGGAGGAGTCGAACATGATATACCGTATACTTTTTCAAGATGCACATTCGTCAAATAACACAAAAACAAACATTCATTTAGTTAAATATTATACATACCACTTGTAGTAACACAAGCAACTTACAAACAGACACTTAAACATATTAGAACGATAATCATATGAGACTTGCAAACCAACGCTTAAAGCATACGAATTACATTCTAAATGACAAACTACTCCAAATCAAGTTTTCCCATGTTATTGTAAACTTCGTGAAATAGTGCTGCTGAATTAACTGTGTGTTGTTCCGGATGCATATACATATCCACAATTGCCTCGAGTACCGTTATCTTATCAAGCAAGTGCTTGCAGTTTGAGCACTCTGCATTTCTTGAAGTTCTCGGAGAATAGTTTGAGGTGTTGAAGCTCTTAGAGAATAGCGTGGAGGTGTTAAAGATCCTATAGAATAAATTGGAGTCGATGAAGATCCTGGAAAATCAATTGGAGTCATTGAAGCTCTAGGAGAACCAACTAGTAGACGGACTCGTTCCTCTTTCCATAAAAAAAATTTACATCCGAAAGTGTTTTCGCGAGGCTGTTAAAGAGTAAAGATAATAAGTTTCAAAAACTAACCACATTATTTATATATTACACAAAAAAAGCATGTGATTGTTCACCTTTGATCGTGGACATGCATAGTATAATTTACCACGGGTTTTAGGTTTATACGATTCTCGCAGAACTACATCTTCGGCTCCACAAGGACACGGAAAAGCTTCATATGGCACCATCTTCACCATAATAACAGTGTGATATGTTTGTGGTTGTGATGGTAAGAATGTGTGTGATCTGTTGGTGATTGTGAGGATAATATCTACTTTTATAGTAAAAAAAACAGTTTTTAGCGGGAGTATTTGGAGGGATTTTTTGGCAGGAGTATTTGGCGGGACTTTTTGGTGGGAGTATAGGGCTACAGGAGGAATTGGTCAAAATTTTGGATCAAGATCACGTGTGGGAGTTGGTTCATTTTCGTTCGTTGAACATCTAATATACAACGATGCCATATCGACTCGTCCGTTGAACATCTAATGTACAACGATAACACATATAATTTATAAATTAGTTGTTAAACGGAGGGATGTAGAGTTGCTATCGAATTTAAGCTTAATTTCCCCGATCACGACTTGCTTGTCTATACTAGTTTAGTACTTAGTAGGCTGGTAAGTAAGTGCCCACCTCAAAGTTAGTCCTACTAGGGGCTTAATAAGTGTGGGTAAACACATGTTAGTAATCACTAATAGGCGTATAAATGACAAAAAGTGTGGCTAAACACATGTTAGTAATCACTCATAGGTGTTTAAATGTCAAAAGGTGAGAATGTTGACATTAGACAAATTACTTAGGGTAGTTAAGCGTTTAATGACTATGACCTAGATACCCGATTTCCATGAACAATGGGATCGAGATCATAGCGACTATAGGTTAAGTTACGACTACTAATCAGGCCTAATGATATTAGAACCACCATATAAAGCGAGAGTTAGACAGTGCATTAGGAAGATGAATCGTGGCGTTAATTAAGGAGTAACTATGTTAGCACATGTTCTTCCATTGATTAGTAAACACATTTCCATTAACGTTATTAGTTTAATTTCATTTAATCATAACCGGCCTTAACTCTTGGGACGAACTCAGATTCACCAAATCACTACATTACACACGATCGGGTACACTGCCCGTAGTACATGTGTAGATCATAGGTAGACGAGAACTTATAAATTTATGACTATATCACACGCATCATGTATACGATACTGAGTATTGACAAGTCTAGGTCAAATCTTTATATTTTTTATTAAGTAAGTAATTTTTATGCTTAGCTAATAACGGCGGAAAATTCTCGAATCCTCATAGGGATCCCCGATCTCCATTGGGGACGGGGATGAGGATGTAAACGATTCCCAAATGAGGATAGGGGCGGGGATGGAGACGAGGATAAGAAACGAGGATAAGGATGATAAATATGTACATCGAACGTAATAATCGTACATAAAACATTTACACCTTAAAAAAATATAATATAACTTCACGTTCTTAAGTGTTATTAAAAAAATTGTTCATCAATCGAAGGGCCGGACATATATTTCTACCGAGTGACATAATATAAATTACTTCTTCACAATTAAATAGTTATTTTTTAAGCTTTATAATTCCATAGTTTTCTATTTTTTTACAATTCAAGGTTATGTTTTTTAAAAAGTACTTTATTAATTTTAGTAGTAAACTTAAAAATTTGTATGTCTGCACTAAAAATTTGTGAAAATTTGGACTCCCGCTTAGTTTTTTTCAAGTCTCCCCACCCTTTTCACCAAAATCAGAAACACATCCTTCTATTTGATTGCCCCCTTTTTCTTCTTTTTCACTTGTAGCTAAATTGCTCATTCTTCACAAACACACACAAAAACAATCACTTTAATTGCGCATTCTTCACTAGTTCCTTATAAATTCACCACATCCAACATCAATTTCGTCATACAACTCCATGTTGTTCGGTCTCATCTCCCACCACGATAGGTACCACCTACTAGAACCGCAACCAACCACCGTAACTTCATCCGCCTGAACCCACCGAATCTTTTTTTTATCCGGTAATTAGTTTGTTAATTTCGAGCTATGTGTACTTGTATATGAGTGTATGATATTTATTTTTATGTAAATGTATGCTGGATTCAGTAACCTTGTTGGATCTAAAGTGTTGGATTAGGATTTACATATTTTTTTATTATTAGTACTCAATTTAACTTTGCGGGTGCTTATCTTAACCATTAGGTCCCAATTTTGACTTGCTAGGTATACATTTGACTTTTTAATTGATATAAATCCTTAACAATTTGAGCTTAACATATGTATATTTGTCTTGCTTTGTGAGGTATGAATACCATACTTTTGACATTTTCTATAAAAGTTGATGAAAAAAATAAAAAGGGATTTAACCTTCAAATGTAATGGATCTCTTAGATGACCCATAGTGCCTGGGACACCAAGCGGGCAAAGTTTATTACTAGTTTAGTACAAAATGAGAGACAAAGGAAAGAAGAAAAAGTTGATTGAATAAATACCATTTGACACTTGATAGTCAAAGACAAACTATCATTGCCCAAAATAAATCTGACTAATTAAGCGGTATCAATTTTTATTTCCGTAAAGAATTTTTGTGTTGAAGTATCACAAGAGATATGGGCTTGTGTGCATTCAAGTTAATTTCATATACTAATATCACTTTGTTTATATGTTAAGGCCCTTAATGTTCTTATATTTTCTCCAATATGAAACTCATTAGTTTACTGGTATCATTATTTTAGTAATTATCATCCTTTATGTTTTGTATATATTTGTTAAACTTAGGGACTTAGTTTTGAAACTTTTCAAAGAAACTATTTTTCACTCATATCACTTTAACCATGAGCTTGTTGACATGCTACCTCTTTAATAAACCTACATTTCTACTTTACACTCACAATGCAGTTGTTATGGCTTTTTAAGTTGTAAGAGTTAATCATAATTCTCATATGGAAAATAAGAGAAAAGTAAGGGTAAAAAAATTTAAGCTTGTCAAATGAGGTCCCAAGTCCTCAATCAGGTTTCTTCAGTCAATTGGAAAGGACACTAGTAAACAGCTCACTTAGTTGGAGTAGACGGGTTGGTTTGGGCAGTGGATTAGGCACAAAGACGACTCGGGCTGTTAAGACCATATGATTCTTAGACATGTCACAAGAGTATTTTGTAAGTGTCCTTACCTTTTTATGATTAGTTATTTTGTATACTAGTTCATTATTCAATGTTCGATTGCGAGATTTATTTTTTGGAATAATTGTATATGCACTTATGATCGACTAGCTATTTTATGGGTTATGCATTGACGAGAGTTGCAATGGTTTAAAATTGGTTTTTTAATAGGTTGAAGTGTTGTAAGGGCATGCGGAGCATAAGTAGTATGGATAAAAACTTCATTCTCAAGAGTTGACTATGAAAGAAGAAATGAAGAAGCAAATGGATGCGAAGTGTGTTGAGACACTAGCACTCTATAGCATCAACCTCCCACGTTTCCTTCCCTAGTATAGACTTGTTTGCATTTGGTATGCTTCGTGTTACATACACTTATTATATATAACTTGTATGTTCGGTTGAATTTGGTACATTCGCAATTTTGTTATTTGACATTTGGATTTTTTATGAATATTAATTTAGGTATGATTTATGTATTTGAAAATATTTGGTTTTAGATTACTCGATTTATGTATTTGGAACCAATTTCTTAAACGAGTTTGCAAGAAAAAAGTTCGGTTGCAAATTTTAGTCTTGCCAGTTGTTGCAAAAACTGCGGTTGCAAAACTCGTCGCAAAAGTTTACCATTGCAAATTTGTTCTTATAATTACTGTTGCAAATATGTTTCGGTTGCAAAATCTTCTTTTTGCATAGAAGTCCTTAATTTCCAACAACTTGTCTTCCGTTGTAAGGCCGTTGCAAATATTTTTCGCCTGTTGCAAGTCGGTTGCAAAACAAATTTGCATGGAGCCTTTTTGCATCCGTTGCAAATCCGTTGCAAATCCGTTGCAAATCCGTTGCAAATAGCCGTTTGCAACGGATCTTGACCTTTGCATTAGCCCATTTGTGTGGTAGTGAAAAGACAATGATGTTATGACTGTAAGATCATCATATTGTCCAAAAGTTCCACTAATCCCAGTTAAGGTATACCCGATACCAAGGTTAACCTGATTATGAAAGTAAAAAAAAGTAAGAAGATATATTTCATGTGAAAATACATATAGATAAATAGATGTTATGAAAGGTCACTTACTATATCATTTTTATCACCCTCATAATCGGTTCCATATATTGGAGAATTGATTTGTCTATTTTTTGGATTGAGATAAGTAAACTGGATGGAATGAATGCAGTCTCCGTCACTAGCGATTCGGATCATAGAAAGCTTACAATCATTAGGTATTGAAAATGTCCACGGATTAATTCCACCGCTGCCTCCCCATCCTCCAACTTTTATGTCATGATTACCCATGGCCTTACAACCAGCCTGTGGCATAACATATGAATCAAATATAAATAATTACTAACATACTTACATACCTTAGCAAAAATGAATTAAAGATTAAATTTGTGATAAGGAAAATGATATACCATTATGATCTTACAAGATGTATATCTATATGTGTTTTCAAAGTATATTTTGAGTGGTACATCTTACTTCTATCCATCCATGCATATATATAGGCATGAACCAAGGGCATCAAGGTAAATTGCTACATATTATATGTGTTCTAAAATTATGAAGAAGATGATTCCCAAAATCATTCTAATACGAATAATTGCATATAAATATATTATTTATTTGTGTTTCTTCTTCTTTTCTACACGCTAGACTTATAAGTTAAAATTCTTTCTCCATCTATCTATATTAATATAACACGGTTTAGATAACTAAAACTGTTTATCATGCGCCAGACTTAAAAGTTAAAACTGTTTATCATTGTCATACATGAAAAATATAGTGTAAGTAACTATAACTAATCTAGAAAAGAACTAAGCGGGTTGAATTGAAAGAATGAGTTGAGATCGAGTGCTAGAAAGTACGATCATTAAATCGTGATATAAGTGGTAAAGAGTTACTTTTTTATATACAATGGTAAAAAGTACAATTGAATAAATGTTGGCCCAAGTAATTAACCATCCACCGTAGGCTCATGAGAAAAGCAAATCTTTTATTTAATAAAAGAAAACGCAAAGTATGGACTTTTGTATTTCAAAAAAAAGATTGTTTTTTTAATAAGAAAGATTCTTTTTCTTTAGACCTTTATATTTAAGTGTTAAAAAGTAATAAAAACTAAATCTTTCTTTAATTAGTCAAAATTTATAAAAAAAATCGTTTTTTGAGATAATTGGGTTACAAAAGTATATGTGTCGAAACTATAAAAACTAAAACTTAAAAAAAACCGGAGGTAATCTACGAAACTTAAGAGTTGAAACTAAAAATTAGAAAAAACAAAAACGTAACATATCTATCCACCCACCCACCCACAATTCCAATCCAATTGTTATTAAACCGAAACGTTTCCTTTAACCCTAATTCTTTACCGGACCTTCCAATTCCTTAACCCCTAAATCGAAATTATTGAAGAACAAAAATCAAGTATTATACGATTCAACATCATCCAGAAAACCCCTA
>BQNB010189022.1:0-11904 GCA_026074375.1 Tanacetum coccineum | reverse complement strand
TGATGTGACCTAATTTGGAGGTGTTACAGATTGATATCTAGAGCCAAGGTTATAGAGAACCAGGTTAAATGTTTTTACTTGGACTATAACCGTTTTCAAACATAGCATTCATACAAAGGGTTTTCACGGGACATACATACACTAGTTGTTTTCATTAGTTGGTTATACTAGATGCATTCATCATTGATGTTAATTGACTATGGATGTTAATCTGTTAGTATCATAAATCCTACAAGTCGTTAAATTTGACTTCAAGTCGTTAAATTGACTTTGGATATTAATGTTAGTGTAATAAATCCTACAAGTCGTTAAATTTGACTTCAAGTCGTTAAATTGACTTTGGATATTAATGTTAGTGTAATAAATCCTACAAGTCATTAAATTTGACTTCAAGTCATTAAATTGACTTTGGATATTAATGTTAGTGTAATAAATCCTACAAGTCGTTAAATTTGACTTCAAGTCGTTAAATTGACTTTGGATGTTAATATGTTGATATTATGAGCTCTTCAAGTCATCAAATTAACTTTTGATGATAATGTGTTAGTGCGATGTGTTTAGACAAGGAACAAGACCAGACAAGACCAATCAGACCAAACAAGACGATAACGCAATAATACACTGTTACTATGATAATTGTATTCGTTGCAATTATTACAAATAACGGGTATATAATAACGTGACCCAAGATCATAACAATACCATTTTCATAATAATTGTGTTTGTACAATTATTACACTATCATTTGTATTCAAACTATTTATATCAAACCTATGAATTTCACTCAACCTTTGTGTTGACTTTTTAGCATGTTTATCTCATGTTATTGAGCAATATACGGCACGGAGTGGCATGGACTCGAAGATGGCTAAAACTTGTTATCATTCACATTGTATGTATCTTTTGAACAAACTCTGATTTGAAATGAATGATAATGTATCTTTTGAACAAACGTCTCTTTTGGGTCGTTTTCGGTGTTACACATATGGCCTAGTCATTTTCCGTGGGAGCATAGTGTCGTTTGTTAAGAAGGGAACATGGAGTTCAATTGAAGTTAGTGTTAGAATTACTAAAGAAGGAAAAGTTATATGCTAAGTTTACTAAGAGTAAGGCAGTGAAGAATTTGGAAGTACCTACGACATCATCCGAGGTATGATTATTCTTAGGATTGGTAGGTTACCTACCTACGTTTCATCGTAAACTTTTCTAAGATTGTTAAACCCCTTACTTCCCTAACTATTATGATTATTTTACAAACTAGGTTGTTATCAGAACGTTGTCTTCTCCCCAATCCGCTCTACTTGCGATATACGAGGATGCTTTTTTCTCTATGAATATTCTTAACTATACTTTGGTCTCATTGGATTATTTCCAAAGCTTCATCGAGGAAGCAATTTCTTTTAACTCTTCGAAAAAACTCTAATGATATATGATTCCACCAGTATTCTCATCTTTCTACAATTATACTTATTTGAAGGACGTACAAGCATTTTATGCTAAGGAATTACCTATTTCATCACCAGATCCTATTACTTCACCAGCTATTTTGACTCCATCTCCGATATTACCACCATCACTACTATTTGATCCTCGATATTTCTTTATTCCTGAAGAGCTATTACCACCTAAGAAGCGAATTCATTTACCCATCTCTTCCTTACTACAGTTATTCATCATCTCGGAATTCAAACCCGTAATTTCATGGTATCACCATTCTTCTCAGTTTATACTCTACCCCAACGCAGGTATTTGATATAGGATAAGTTCAGATAAGATGTATCTGAACATTCATATCTTGAATTACTTTAGAATGAACTTCTCTTTTTCTTGCATTGGAGAAAATGGAAGAAGGATGTATTAATAGTATGTTCTTACGAAGACGATAGTGACGAACTAAGATCTCGAACTTGAGGAGAATCTCGTACTCAAATTATCCAAACTTCAAAGAAGAAATTAGGGCAACAAGGACCAAGATTGCTTTGCTCACTACAGATTTTCCAATACTTGACACAATAATTAGAATCCAAGCTCGTCACCAAAACGGATCCGGAAGATTGTATTCGTCTTTATATATATATATATATAATATAAAAGCAAACACTCAACCAATTGCCTTTGACCAAGGCAAGAAGTCAAAATTCACTAAATAAAATATATATGTAACCGGAAGTATGAGTTCCCGGGTCGTTTTGTCCCAACGAGGCTTGAATGGAAAATCGAATGACGGATTGATGATTGATGTTTGAATATGACAAGGTTATGATGGGTTTTCTATTTCTACCAATTAAATATACAAAAACGATTAAATAAAACCTAAAAACGAAAGCTATATAACTTAAAACCTAAAACGGGCACGAAAAACGAGGGCTAAAAACCTAAATTTTGCAAATTAAACCCTAGAACAAATTTAAAAGCTAAAATAGATTCTAAATGACAAATAACGAAGTTTAAAAAAAACTAGACTAAAAACGGAGGTCGTTTGACCCAAAAACGAGTCAAGACAAGAACGGGGTCAAAACCCGTTCTTTAAAAATAAAATTTTTGAAAAATTAACCTTACAGAAACTTTTATAATTTTCCTACAAAATATATGAAAAAAGAAAATTTTTTAAAAAAGATTTATATTTTTCTGATTAATATTTTATTTTTTATGATTTTTTAAAGATTTAAATGATTAAAAACTATAAAAATAATCCTAGAGCTAAAAATATTAACCTAAAATTTTTATAAAAATTACACTAAGTGGAGAAAAAGTGCAGAAATTTAACAAAATTAAAAGCCCCAAATTTTATCTAATGGTTAAAGCTTAATTAAACTAATTAAAACTAAACCTAACTAATATTTAAACTAAAACTAACAAGGACTAACAATGGACTAACGACAGGGACTATTTGTGACAAAAGACCAAAATTAATTTTTTTTTCCTACCCTGAACCCCAATCCCGATTTTAGTCCAAGTCCCCAAAAAGGGCTGATTTTAAAAAGTCGTTTTTAGCCAAAACGCAAAACACGAAAGTTGTTCATGACATGTTTTTAAGCAACTTTAACAAAGGCACCTTATAAAAATAAGCACTCAATAAGCCAAAAAATGGCTTAATAGCTGCTGCCTCAGAAAGTGGGCCTTTGTTTTGGTTTTTGGTATTTTGGACACTACAAACTCAAAATAAGCTCAAATTCAAAAAAGAGAGATGTTTTGGAATTTTTAGAGAGCTATCGTGAAGTAAGTTTGATTATTTGGTTCAAGTTGTCTATCTCATTATCCGTTAAAATAAGATCAAAAACCAAAAATAATCTTCTTTTTCTTCTTATCCATTTAATTCTTTTCATTAATCTCTAATTTTGTTATAATTCTATGACGTCACTCGATCATCGTTTGAACCCCCTCTACTCGATAAAGAATGCCATACTTATGGAGCTTTGTACACTGCAGTCTCTTTTGTTGATCAAAAGGAATCTTAAAGACAAGATTCTGTACCTAAACCTCCTGCAGAATTGTGCAACCTGATGTAAACCCGGTTGATTGTTTATATTGACGACATGTGTATTTTTGTGCAAAAGTGTTAGAATGAAGGTCTGGTATACAATACAGATTAAAACGAAATCAAACACCTCCTAAGTCAACCAAAAACAACACTAACCTGTTGTTAGTGGCACCTCAAGAGCCATTCGATTCAAGTCAAGACCCCCGTTGTAAATTCTTCTAAAGTCCTCACAAATTAACAAAGAATTGTTGTTATCAAGTGGGTGTTTGTTAGCGGTAATATTGTCAACAATGACTTGCAATTCTTGTGAACGAGTGCTCATATGTTATAAATTGTCCACAAAAAGTTCCGCTTATCTCTAAACCAGAACAATGCAATAAAACCATTAATGATCTCCCATAGACTTTACCAAGTGTTCAATCCTGACATGCACTTATGAAATAGAATTCATATCACTTAGAAATCCAAACCTAATTCTTTCAATGATTCACCCATGGTGATACTCACCCACCCTCCATACATCCAGTTTGAGACTTATTGGTTAGTGTGTATACAACGGGAAATGTCTCAGTTCGAGGGATGCTGATTTTGGATGCTTTCTTAACAGCAGAGATTAGGGAGACCGATGATTTTAAGGAGTATGAGACGGTGTTTATGAAGGTATTCATTCCAATGAATCAATCGCAACCGATTGTTTCTACCCAAGGAACGAATAGGAATACACCTAGAGCCCATAGGTCGCCTACCATTTTTGCTAATCCTCTAGAGACGAAGAAGAGGAAGTAGACTGCTGGAGTTTCTAGTTCACCAAGAAAAATCATCAAGCAAAAGAAACAATCTACACCTTCTATTCCACCTCCTGGAGATGATAGAGAAAGAGATGCAATAGCTGAAGCAACTCTTCTAAGTTTAACTCTTCACAAAACTGCTTTGCTTGCTGAGGCTCAAGAAAATATCGCTAAAGTTCAAGAAAAACTAGATGATGAGGAGATTGATAAGATGGTTGAAGGAGGTACTAATGATGAATCATATGCAAGTGAATTTGTTGATTCTATATGATACGTGTGAAAACACATATCCATTTTATATCAAAATAGACCCTAAAAAGACAAAATTGTGCTTAAAATGCTTGAATATTGCTTGTTTTGTCTTTGTGATTGTGTAGGTGCCGATAAAGCAAAAATCGCAAGAAAACGGTTAAAACCGGGCAAAAACGAACACGGGAACGGAAGAGCACGCAAAGAGCCAGGAAAAAGCTATTAAAAAGTCAGCAGTGGCCAACCCTCAGTCAACCTTTGGTCAAAGTCACAACAAGACAAAAATCCCAAAGTTTACAAACAATCCTTCATAAATTACAAAATTACAAAAGAAGTCCCCAAAACCCTAACACCCGTTATCTTTTAATACATATAAGATAACGGGCGTTATCTTCTTTATAACAAAACACAAAGCCCAATACCAAGTCCGGGCCCAAATCCCTTACAACCCGGCCCAAGTCAACCCCGGGTCAAACAAAACATAAACGCACTCTTACAGTAAAAAAAATAAGCCGGAAAGTTTGTTGTTACTATTCACCCGTCTCCTTAGTTTAACCACAGGGATAAAATCAAAGGGCTTTTGCTAATTGAGAGCTTAAAAGGGTAATTCAAGTGTTAATGAGTGAGTTGGCAGGATAAAAACGTCACCAAGCAATACTATTGGTCAAGCCCACAAAGGGAATGCCACGATGGATTGTGAGGAAACACAAGGGATGAGTAATTTACACTTGAGGTACACACAGAAGAAGCACAACATTTCACATCACGGATTGCCACGCTGGCAATCCGTGTGAAGCTAGATGTGATCCAACGTCCCAAATTAAGCATCCAATGATTGATATGATCTAAGGGCCAAAAGAGGAAGGAGCGTGTAACAACCAAGGAGCCTAGAAGCTTCAGCTGGACACTATAAATAGCCTTCACTCTCACACACAAGGGGGACTAGTTTTTAGCTTTTAGATAGCTTAGTAGTTTTTAGCTTAGTAGAAAATAGCTTATGTAATTTTTCATTTCCATTTCCATTTCCAATTGTACTCTTAAATTTCACTTAATGTAATCAAATTTTAGTTAATGAAAAGCTTACTTAATCTCTCTTAAGTGTTTACTCTCAAATTCACTCTCTTACTGTCAATAAGCTCTCAATAAGCTCTAATGTTAAGCTACTGTTTCATAAGCTCACTTAAGCTCATTTCAGCTCTCACAAGTCTCTAAGCTTGTGATTGAGCTTAATTAATCCTTTAATCCACTTAAACTATAAAAATCAGCTTAATACTTTGATTATTGGACTCTTAAGCTTATGGAAGGGAAGCTAGCCATGGATGAGCTTCCAAGGACTTTACTAGCTTATCCATAAGGATAAGCTAGAGCTAGTAGATAAGCTCATTTGAGCCTTTTAGCCTTTGTTTAGCTAAGGCACTTGTAAGTCTCTTTTACTTTTCTGTCTTTAGTTTTCTTAGAGTAGTTTTGCTTAAATTTGCTTATTAATTGCTTATTTGCTTATCTAGTGGCTTATTTGTACTTATTTCAATCTATTTGTGCTTACTTGATTGATTGTTTTTAGCTTTTGTAGCTTAGATCATAGTTTCTTCATATCTGTCATAAAATCATATAAAAACCAAAAATAATAGTTAAGTTAGTGTAGCTTATTGTTTATTGCTTATTATATGTTTAGGATTGCTAATTAGGTTTATTTTAAGCTATTTTACATCTGGTTGATAAAGATTGATCATTAAATCTCTTATTCATTAGCTAATATGAAATCTGTCAATGTTAAAGGGGTGTTTGGAATAGTGCAGTTTGACCTCATAAGTCAAAGTAACTTGGTAATTTTTCTTTGGTTAGTTTGATTTTCATATTTGATTAAGTATTAAGCAGGTTTGTAGGATTAGTTTAAGCTTAACAACATTTTAAGGCTTATTTCTACTCTCCTGCACCAGGGGAGTTTGTTTTCAAAAAGCTAATAAGAGAATTTTGGATCCAAGCTCTTGTGAGCTTGGATTTTGTTTGTGTTGTGTTCAAACACTTTCAATTTGAGAGTGTAATGCAGGTTTTACCCTTAAGGTAACCTGCAAGTTGTTTTTGCCATTTCACCAAGTACATTAACAGGTTTAATAGCAGTTAAAACTGCTGTCCTTTTGATCAAATTTAGGATAGCTTAAGTTAGTTTTAAACTTTAAAATTCAGTAGATAATTAGATTACATATAGGATTAGATAGATTAAAACTTGCTTTCACATTTCTAGCTTATTTCTTAGGGTAATTTAATTTTAAAAGTTCATCAAAAGTCCTAAAAAAACCAAAAACAGTAGTAACTAAATCTTAGCTTTTAAACTTAGATTTCTAGCTTATAGTATTAGTTTTTATCATTTATATTTGTAGCTTATTAATAGAGTAATTAGATTTCAAAAGCTTAGCTTCTGTCATAGCTTATAGAGCTTTTTAGCTTATTTAGATTTTGAGTTTTTAATGCTTATTTCTGAGTTAGCCTTTTAGATCATCAAATTAAGTTAGCTTATAGTGTTCTTAGCTTAGGTATCTTTTAAAATTTAGTTGCTAGGTATCATAAGCTATCTAGGACAGCTTTTGGTTTGTTATTTGGTGCTTATTTGGATCCTTTATGCTTATTTTAGTGTAAACAAGCTTTTAAGCTCTCAACAAGCCACTTTCTGTAAACAGCTTTTTCCAAAGCTTTTTGAGTGCTAATTTCTAGGTTTCAGCTTAAGGTGTCTTCATTAAAATTGTTTAAAATAGTATCCTTTACAAGCTTGAGCTTTTAGTTTACAAAAAAAAAAGGGTGTTACTCAGACTCGAACCCACGACCTTGGCCATACACACCCACACACTTACCACTTTGCTTCAATAGCTCATTCATTAGCATTTCATTTCATTAATATGTTAAACACATTTCAGATTTTAGCTTATTAAAAAAGCCGTACTTTTATACACATTTTAGCTTTATAAGCCTATTAAGCTGTTTAAGCTTATTTCACGGCTTATTTAATAAGTTGTGATCTCGGGCTTATTTTTCCTAGGTTTTAATTAGTATAATCTATTTTCTGTCATTTTTCTAGAATTTTTAGAGTTCATTTAGTATTTTTTATCATTTATTTTCATTAAAAACTTTAAAAAATCATAAAAAATAGAAAAATAATTAAAAAAAATATAAATCTCTTTTAGAAATTTTTTTTTTATCATTTAGAACGTAGGAAAATTAGTTTGACCCTCGTAAGTCTATTTTTGAGCATTTTAGCTTTTAGGGCTCGGTTTTCGATTCCCGTTATTCGTTTTTGTGATTTCTTTCAATTTTTTATAGTTAAGTTACAGTATTCAAATTTTGCAAAATCCTTTATTTTTATCATAGAATTAGATTATTAATTCAAATTCTAGGTTAAGGTGCTAATTAGGGTTTATTTTGTCATTTCCGTTTTTCGTCCGCGTGTTTAGTTATTTTACTTGCATTTAATTGTTTTAATTGTTTTTAGTCGTAGAAAATCAATCAAAAAGTTGAAAATCATTCATAACATTGCCCAAACTGAATCGAGGGTATAATTTCTCTTTTTCTTTGGATACGATCCCAGGGTGATCACTTTACCGGTTAAACGTATTATATTATATATTTTTGTGTTTAAATTGCATTTAATCTTTGTCCTCAATGATTATTTGTAAATTTCTATAAATACTTTGATATATTATATATACGTGAAATTGCTACCAATCAATTTTTGGCATCGCTGCCAGGGAAGTGTGTTACGATTCTCTCGTTTGAAGTTTGTTGATCGTGATTTGGAGAACCTTTCGTTTTCGAAAGTTACGCTTTTAAGAAAATCAAAAATAAAAAAAAATAAAAAGTAAAAAATAATTTTCTTTTCTTTTTAATATAAATAGAATAGTAAAACAAAAAATACAAAAATATTTGCTCTTTCAATTTTTTTTTAAAAAAAGTTACAAAGTTGGTAAAAGAACACCAACAAATAATACTTTCAATTGAGGTATTATCCATAATAAGTTCCCAACTCGAATCAAAGATTCAAAAACTTGCCATTTGTGTCATTTACGAGGTACAGCTCATCTCTAAAAAGCAAAATTTTTAGAGAGCTATCGTGAAGTAAGTTTGATTATTTGGTTCAAGTTGTCTATCTCATTGTCCGTTAAATTAGATTAAAAACCAAAAATAATCTTCTTTTTCTTCTTATCCATTTAATTCTTTTCCTTAACCCTCTAAATTGTTTAATTCTTATGGCGTCACTCGATCATAGTTTGAACCCCCTCTTCTCGATTAAGGAATGCATGACTTGTGGAGCTTTGTACACTGCGGATTTTTGTTGTTCAAAAGGAGGTTTTGAAGACAAAATTCTTGTTCCTAAACCTCCTCAGAATTGTGCAACTTGTGGAAACCCGGTTGATGGTTTATATTGTCGATCTTGTGCTTTTGTGCGAAAATGTTTGAATGAAGGTTGGTATACAATTCATGATGAAAACGAAATTCTAAACACCTCCAAGTCATCCAATGAAAACACTAACGTTGTTAGTGCACCTCAAGAGCCATTTGTCTTCAATCAAGACCCCGGTGAAAATCTTTCGCAAAGTCCTCTACAAATTAACCACAATTGTTGTTACAAGTGTGGTGATTTGTTAGACGGTATTTTTTGTCAACAATGTACTTGCAAGTCTTGTAGAAACGGTGCTCATATTGGTTATAATTGTCCACCAAAAGCTCCAATCATCTCTAATTCAGAACAATGCAATCAAACCATTGCTGAGCCCCCACAGACTTTGCCAAGTGTTCATCCGACATGCAATTATGAAGATGAGAATTCATTCATTTATGATTCCAAACTTAATTCTTCCAATGATTCTCCAAGTGTTCTCACCCGCCCTCTACAACTCCAGTTTGAGACTTACTTGTGTGAGTTATGTGGAAATAATGCTCATTATGGTTATGATTGTCCACCACAGTTCCCGCTTGTCTATGAACAGGAGCCGTGTTACAATCAAAACTTTAATGATAATTATTTTCCACAAAATTCTCAAAGTTCTTCTCAACAACATCTTTGTTGTAAGAATTGCGGGGGCCCTCATGAAACTTTTCAATGTCAACAAATGAATGAAGATTATTATGAGCAAAATTCTTGCTATTATCCTAATTCTTTTGGTTTTGACCAATATCAACCCCCGCAGTTTCCCGTCAATTATCCTCCTCAAGAGACAAGTAGAGAAATTTTGCAAGCTCAAGAAGACTTAATAGAAGCTATACAAGCCTTTTTAAAGGAGTATGATCATATACCTCCTAATGAAAAGTGCATGGCTCTATTGCTTGCTGAGGAGAGATTTCTTAAGATTAAGCAGACTATGAAAGAAGAGCAGAATCAACCTGGAGTTATGCAACAATTGCTTCTTAAACTTATGGATGATTTGCAAATTCTTAAAGGAAGCCAACAAGAAAAGAAGGAGACGGCAGCTCAAAGTCTTATTCCATATTGGAATTCTTCTATGATTGACGATGAAGTAGCTAGAGACAACTTTTTGAAAGACGTTTACACTTTCTTAAGGAAGTTTAGTCGTATACCTTTTGGAGTAACACCAAAGGTTATATTGATAGCTTGGGAAAGTTTTGGCGAAATTAAAGATGCTTTGATGGACAAGCAATATCGACAAGAGGATATTCAAGAATTGATGAGTAAACTCCTTGAAGATGTGCGAAATATCAGTGAAGAGTTTTCAGAATATATTAATTGTCCAAGCTGGAATCGTCCGCTTTTCTACTTCGATGATGACGATGATGAGTATACTGTTATATGGAGAAGGCCTAAAGCGATCACTCCCGTTTTATCAACCAAGGAGCCCGTTGACTCTCTCATAATGGGGGACGAGCAACTTGACACTATTCCTGAAAAGGAATCGGACGAATTAATAAAGTCTAGTGTTGAGAACCTTGTCCCAATCCCAAGTGAGTCCGAGGATTTTTCCGAAAATGAAAGTGAGTGTGATATGCCAGTTTGTGATGATTTTACAACTTTCTCGAATCCTCTCTTTGATTCAAACGACGATTTCACCTCTAGTGATGACGAGTCACTTTCTGATGAAGACGTTCCGATGGAAAATTTCAAAATTTATTCGAACCTCTTTTTGATGATGAAGAAATCATTTCTCTAAAGATTGATCCGCATTACTTTAATGCCGAGTCTAATCTTATCAAATCTTTGCTTAACCGTGATATTTTAATTGATTCTTCACCTAAGTTTGATTATCTTCTCGAGGAGTTCTCCGGTGAACTCGCTCATACCGATCCAATTCCACTGGGAATTGAGAAAGCCGACTTTGATCTAGAGGAAGAAATCCGTCTTGTTAAGAATTTGTTATATGATAATTCATCTCCACAACAACTTAGGAATGAACCATAGAATGAAGCTTTGATAACTTTTTCTCCCAAGAGTGATCCTCTTCACCATGAATTCACAGGTGAAATTATCACAATTCCTTCTAGGAATGTTCGTGAGCATGAGGAATATCTTAGTCTTATGACATTGCTTTGTGAGATTTCAACTTCCTGGTCACCCGAATGTTCATGCTAATCCAAGTTCAATTATTGAGTCTCTTCCCGTATCTCTTATCCCCGTTGAGGATAGTGATCCCGTTCAAGAAGAGATCGATATATTCCTCGTACCAGATGATTCGATGCCACCAGGTATTGAAAGTGATTTTGACTCGGAAGAGGACATTATTGACAACTTGCTTAACGAAAATCCCACTCATGGACGTTTAACCTTTAATATTGAGCCCAATGCACCAGTGATAAACAATGTTGATGAGCTTAATGAGGATGAATGTTTTGACCCGGGGGGAGGTGAGAATAATGTTGAAGTTGACGATTCCTTCACAATTGTCACTAAGACTTTTCTCCCATTTCTCACCTACCCCGAGGTTTCTCCCATACTTTCCTCTGCCAGAAATGAGGACACCATTTTTGACCCCGGCATTTCCACTTAAAGCCGACGGCCTCTCATCGGGATGGAACTTTCATATGCTTTAATGTTTGTCCAAACATTAATGAGAGCCCGATTGAGATTTTTTTTCCATTTACTCTCCCTAAGGACGAATGAATTCAGGGATCAAGTCAAGCTATGTGACTCGGTTACCAAAAATAAAGCGCTTCATGGGAGGCACCCCATGCTTATCCATTTTCTATTTTTCTTTCTTATTTCTAATGAGTTGTGAGGAGGCTTGTACTCTTCCGTTCTTTGTGTTTGTTGTTTGTGCTTGTGATTAGGATTGACCCAAATTTTTCTAAAGACTCTCGTGTTCGGTGTTTTGTCCCGGTCCACTCGAGCTTCTTAGCCTTTGCTTGCCATTAGTTTGGGGAAATCCGATATCCTAAAGATTATTATCG
>BQNB010189018.1:0-11904 GCA_026074375.1 Tanacetum coccineum | reverse complement strand
AAAGACAGAATTAAAGGGACTAAACCACTACTTAAAAGCTAAGCTAAAAGACTAATAAGCACTAATTCTAAGCTAAAAAGTAAAAACAGATCAAGTTTGAGACCTAAATAAGATAAATAAACTAAAAATTAACACTTTAGCTAAAGTCATAAGCTAGAAATGACAACTTAACATAAATAAACTAGAAAATCTATTTAAAAGTGACTGCATACATGACATTTGAAATTGACTTTTTGAACTAAATGGCTATTTGCTACTAACTTTTAAGACTAAAATTCTTTAGACACGTTAAAACTTAAAACAGATTAAGTTCTTATCATAACAAGCTAATCTTAACAAAATTTAACCTAAATTTAAACCTAATTTTGATCACAATTAACCTGCATAAACTGACTCTTAAGAACAAACATTAAAAACTAAATTGTTTTAAGCTAAAATCTATAAGAGAGGATCTCAAGAGCTAATGACTAAAAACAGATTGACTTTTATGCTTTTAGAAACCATTTTGAATACAAAAACTAAACATTAAATGGACTATTTAGACACACTACAACTAAGCAGCTTGAAAACCTATTTGAACTGACAGAATTGAAAAATGAAAATTAAAACTTCTAAACTTAACCAAACTTATTTTAAACTCATTAAAACTAGCCCCTAAGACTCAATCAAAGCTTATAAAAACTAACTTATTCCCTAAAATTAACCTTAGCAGTCTTAACTTATGTTAAGACTGCTTATGCCAAACACCCCTTTAAACTTTCAAATTCCATTTTTAAACTAAGAAAGACCTAATTAAGCTCTGGATTTTAAAAACAGATTAAGCACTAAGTTTATTGAAGACAAATAAACAAAAATCTAAAGAGAATAAGTACTTAACAATAAGCTATACTAATAAGCTATTTTAACTAAAAATTGGACAATTTCATATAAAACTAAAATTAAACTATAACTAAGCGATCACTAAACAAATTAAGTTAAATTAAGACAGATTAAGCATAGATAAGCAATGAATAATGGATAAGCACAGAATAAGTCAGAGATTACTTAAGCTTTTAATAAGGTGAAAAGTAAGTTGTACCTTGATCCAGACTTAACAGGGATCCATTTTCTCTTAGAGCTTATCTACAAGCTCCTGCTTATTCCAGAAACAAGCTGGTATAAAGTCCATAAGCCCTTCAATTCCGGTTATCATCTAAAGCTTTATTGTGACCTTTTTTAAGTGGTTATAAAGGTGAACAGCTTTATTTTCAGTTGGCTTTTAGAAAGATCTAACGAATAAGAACTAGCTTAAGAGTTATAAAGAGCTTAATGACCTTATTAGCTTTTATCTAAACAAATTTAAACCATGATTGCTTAAGAGTAAAAGAGAATTTAAAGAACAATTTAAATGAAACTTGGAATTTTATTAATATCAAAAGAGATTACAAGCTGTTTAAAACAAGATTACAATAAGAAAAATGCAATAAGCTAGAAATTACACTAATAAGCTATTAAAAAGCTACACTAACACTACTAAAAGCTAGATATCTAATCTTTGTGACTCAGCATTGTCCTTAGGATCGCCAGCGTGGCATTGGTGTGTCAGACGTGTCAGGAGGGTGTTCTAGAAGGATACATGTATTTTGGAGTGATGAGTTTACCCTGGTTATTTGTTTGTGCGTGAAAAAGGGATGGAAATAGGGAAATAGATAAACAGTAACTGTGACCACGTTCTTTTGTTTTTTTTATCATTTTGACTTTGACCCGGGTTGGACTTGGGCTTATGACATGGGTCGGTTTAGACTTGGATTGGGTAAGGATTTTGGTTTTTGTTATATTTAAGGCTTAGGCTTAGTTTAGTATAGATACAATGTTAATGGGCTGACCCGTCCCAATAAAATGGGTACAGGTTGGCCCATTAAGGATGTATACGCATTCAGCTTTGATTTCCCACGCTATTTCCATTCCCGTGCTCGGCTTTGTCTGTTTTGCTTTATTTTTGTCCTTTTGTGATATATCTGTTACTTGCAAGACATAATTAACAAAACACACATATACAAGGCATTTTTATGTATTTTTCGTTCATTATTGGTCTTTTTAACTTAATAATAAGAAATAAATGATATGTGTTTAAGCACATATCATAAGCGCAGGTTTCTTATTCTGCGAAATAAGCACGGTTTCTTATTCTGCGAAATAAGCACAGGTTTTTTATTCTGCAAAATAATCACGGGTTTCTTATTATGCGAAATAAGCACTGGTTTCTTATTCTGTAAAATAAGCATAGGTTTTATTCTACGAAATAAGCACAGGTTTCTTTATTCCGCGAAATAAGCACAGGTGTTTCATTCTACGAAATAAGAATCTGCGAAATAAGCACACTATTCTCTTATTCTGCGAAATAAGCACATCAAGAAATAGGTTATTTTTAGCGGTTTGTCTTGCATTAGTAAAATCTCACGAAATATTCACTTATTTTCTCGGTTTAATCAAGATTTGTAAATCCCGTGAAATACCAATCTTAATCACTTTAAACAACACAACAACAGAAAAACTACTTATCATTGAACGATCAACTTATATCTTTTCACACAACAATTAAATCAAGATGAGTTTGTCATTGGCAAAGAATGTGATTGTAGCATGGGCTGAAAACCGTCCCCTTATGCTTGACAAGACTCAGTACAGTTCTTGGGCAAGCCGTATGCTACTCTACATCAAAGGAAAGGAAAATAGTAAGCTACGTGTTGACTCAGTTCTTAATGGACCTTTTAAATATGGAACTGTAACAATACCCGAAACTCAAACTACACCTGCAACTGTCAGATATAGAACTTATGAAGAGCTTACAAATGAAATATTCATGAAGCTTGTGACATCAAAGCAACAAACATTGCTCTACAAGGCTTATCACAAGATATTTACAATCTGGTGAATCATCATGAAGAGGCCAAACACATTTGGGATAGAGTTAAGTTACTCATTGAAGGCTTTGAAATTTCATTGCAGGAGAGAGAGTCAAAGCTGTATGATGAGTTTGACATGTTTACCTCAGTGCCTGGAGAGACAATTCATTCGTATTACTTGAGGTTTGCATAGTTGATAAATGATATGCACACCATTGGAATGACAATGCGTCCAATTCAAGTTAATACCAAGTTTATCAATCATCTTCAGCCTGAGTGGAGCAAGTTTGTTACAGATGTAAAGTTAGCCAAGGACTTACATAACACTAATTTTGACTACTTGTATGCTTATTTGGGACAACATTAAGCTCATGCAGATGAAGTACGTATAATGAAGGAAATATTTCCGAATCCTCTTGCATTGGTGGCTAACACATACAACTCTTCTCCATCTTACACCAATCAAACTATGTATCATCAATAGCTTTCACCTTTTACTCAGCAACAAGTCTTACCTCTTGCACTACAGCAATTGCATAATGGATCCATGGTTTAACAACAATCTTACCAGGCATTGGTTGCTAACCATTCATCAGTGGTTTCTCATCAATCATACCAAGCACCTGATGTTCATCAACCACCACAAGCATCATATCAACCAATACATTTCGTACTTGTTGTCCCATCATTTCTACCTACTGATGATCCAATTGTCAGTCTCAACAAGGCAATGGCTTTCATTAGCACAACATTTACTTCTCGATACCCACCTACTAACAACCAGCTTAGAACCGCGTCTAACCCAAGGAATCATGCAGCTATCCAAGATGGAAGAGTTACAATCTAAACAGTTCAGGAAAGACAAAATCAGAGTTATGCAAGTAGTGGTACTAGGAACAATGCTACAACTTTAGGGGTTAATAGAACTGGGGGAACTAACACAGCAGGTCAGGCAAAGGTTATTCGGTGCTACAACTGTTAGGAGAAAGGCCACATGGCAAGACAGTGTACCAAACCTAAAAGGCCTAAGAATTCAACATGGTTTTAAGAGAATGTGATGCTTGCTGAGGCTTTAAAATTACAAGTTGTCTTGGATGAGTAACAGATGGAATTCTTAACAGATAATGAGGATACGGTTACTACAGGCCAACAGTCTCAGGAAATTCCCACTCTAGCAGCTTTTCAAACTGATGATCTAGATGCTTTTGACTCTGACTGTGATGAGGCTCCTACTGCAAGTGCTATTCTTATGGCTAAGCTCTCCTCATATGATTCAAAAATTCTCTCATGGGTACTAATTCATGACAATTATCTTGATAATCATGTGATTGATCAAAATGTGTAAGAACCTGTTTTTAATAATAATATAAATATTGACATAACAAGTGATAGTAACATGATTTCATATGAACGAAACTGAAAATACTGTTGTTCAAAATACTTCTTTTGCACAACAAGATGCAATGATAATGTCTGTGATTGAAGAGATGACTAATCAAGTTGCTAAATATAATAAAGTAGATAAACAAAATAAAATTATAAATGAGTCATTCGTTGCTGAGCTTGAAAGATATAAAGAATAAATTAATTTTTTTGAAGAAAGACATAAATTTGATTTAAATGATAGAGAAAAGTATATTGATAGTCAAATACGAAAGGTTATTATTGACAAAAATACAAAGGTTGCGGATTTTAAAAATCAAATTCATTCTTTAAAACTACAACTAAATGTAATCGTTGAAAGTCATAAGACTTTATCAACAACGGTTGATGTTTTGAAAAAGGAATGTAAGGCAAAGGAGGATAAATATCTCAAAGGGATAATTAAATTAGAAAAGAAAAAGAAGGCTTTAGATAATGTAGTTTATAAAAAGGGTCAATCAACGCAAACAATGCATATGTTAACAAAACCTCAAGTCTTTTACGATGAATGTCACAAAACAGCTCTTGGTTATCAAACTCCTATATATTTGACTCAAGCTCAAATAAAAGTACCTACTTTATGTTGTGGTAATACAATTGTTAAGCAGCATGATGCATTATCTGTCATTGATTCTGAGGAAACATTAGAATTGGTTAAAGAGAGTAGGGTAAAAATGCATGCTTAACAAAATGATCCAATTGCAAAAGAAAAGAAAGTTAATATTGCACATATTGATTATGTTGCATTGAATAAGTTGTCTGATCATTTTGTGAAGAATTTTATGCCTCAAAAGTAACTTTCTGCAGAACAGACATTTTGGTTACCTATTTCAAAACCCGTTTCTAAAATACCATCGGTTCAACCTGAACCAGTTCTAAAGGAAATTCCTCGTGAACTTCTTACAATTTGTTTGGTTAAAGATAGTTTTAATAAAATAAGAAATCATGTGAATGATTTTGAAAATGTTGTAACTGTTCGTACCAAGGTAACTGGTCAGAATGAGGGATCTTGGGGGTTTAAAGACATTCGGAAAGCTTTTGACAAAGATGTCAAACCTTTTGTTAAAACTTTAAAAGATTATTTTCACATGTTTGATCAAGGTCTTCATAAAGAAATTACTAACATGAAAGAAGTTTGTACACAAATGGAAACCGAAGTTGCCAAATGTTTTGTAGAAAGGAAAAGTTTTGAGATTAAAGAGAAAGCACTCTTACTTGAAAATGATCGAATCTTAGAGCTAATCATTTCTCAAGATCTTTGCATACTGTTGTGAATTCTTTATGTTGGGTTCAGTTCCCGAGCCCTTCAGTCTTTTAGTATATTTAAACATAAAACCCCCTAAGTATAAGTCAAGCTGAAGAGTGTTCAGCTTGAGACGTTGAAGAAAAGTTTCAGCTCTAGTTCTTCGGGTACTTAGAAGATCAAGATTATCTTCACTTTAGTTTATGAGGCGGTGCATAAACTAAAGAAGACCTTAGTAAGAGCTTTAATCCAGCTTGGCTGACCATTCCAAGTTGCACGATGTCTATCTCCTTAATAGAAGTTGAAGTGAAATGTTTCACTTCTAGAAGGTTTACAAGGCGGGGGAAAAGATATGCTTTATGTCAAAAAGAATAAAGAAGATCTCCTTGGAAAAGTAACTTCTAAAGTTGGTATAGAAGTACAACAACTTTTCTTAAAGGACTTAACGTAGTACTAGAAAGCAAACGTGCATTAAATGGTAGTTCAACCACCCATTTAATGTTTGCCACGTAGTCTAGGTTAAACTTGTAAACCTTAATCCCTTTTCCTATAAAAGGAAAGGGATATTGAGAGTGAAGAGCTACTTCTTCCAATTAATGAAAAACACATTGAAGAGCTCTTATATCTCTCAAACAAACTGAACATAACTGCTGAAGCGGAAGCTTCAGTTCTAGTCATAAGTAGTTTGTTTTCTTACTCTTTTAACTTTTGTTAAGAGTTTAAGTTCGAAGAAGATAACACCTCAATTGTCATTCAACCACCTTGCTATTCTACAAGCAAGGTGTGTCAACGTTGAAAAGTACCTCTATTTGTTTTAAACTTGTTCTTTATATTATATATATATGTGTGTGTGTGTGTGTGTGTGTATGTATGTTTAAAACTCACTTTGTTGCCATGATATGTGATTAGTTTAACTTGTTAAACCTTATATCACATTCAAAGGGAACAACAAGTGGTATCAAAGCCTTCTGGTTTGAAAAATCTTTTCGAAAGATCTTTAAACTATTCAAAAGCTTTTTAAAACCAAGATCATATTACCATGGCAACAAAAGTACCATAGAATCTTGAATATAGAGGTGGCCAGTTAAATGATGCTCCTCTACTAGAGGTTGAAAATTTTACAAATTATAAAAAGAGGTTCATGTGCCACATCATTGGTATTGAACCCCAATTTGAAAACATCATAAAAAATGCTCCTTATATCCCCATGGCAGCTGGTCAAAGGAAGCCTAAAGTATAATGGTCAGCAGATGAGAGAAAGGCTGCTAACTTAGACCAGCGACTCAAAAGTCTCATCATGTCTATACTTCCAGATGACCAGATGAACTCTGTCATAAACTGCTTAACAGCTAAATCTACCTGGGATGACCTGATACTATATCATAAGGGCCCCTCTAATGTGAAAGAAAGTTGCGTCATGGACCTGAAATTGTGTTATAACACCTTCATGTTCAAAGAAGGTGAAAATCTAACATAAACTTTCACCAGATTTAAAGCTTTGATGAATGAACTAGTAAATGATGGCATCAAACTTTCAAAGCTTGAAATAAATATTGGTTTCATAAATGGATTTCCAAAGAAGTAGCTAAGCTTTTGCCAAAGTCTCAGAAACATAAATCATGTGAAAGAATCTAAACTTGCTTCTCTATTTGGCAAACTAAAATATGAAGAAAACCTAATTGACATTATTTATAACAATGAAAATAAAAAGGCTCTCACCACCGTAACTCCCCTATCAACTTCCTTCATCTCAACCTTTATTATCCAGGACTTCCAAGATAGTCTTGATGATGAAGAGGATACAAGAAGCAGTCAAGAGTACTTGAATGACCTTGAAGATGAATATTAAACTAGAGCTCTCTTAGCCAAGTCTAAGAGATTCTTCAAAAAGAGGAGTCAAAGATTAAGTAGTGCAAAGGCAACCAAAGATACTCAATGCCACAAATGTGGTAGAAATGGTCACTTTGCAAGAGACTGTTTCTCAAAAACTTCAGTTCCCTCCTTTCCTTCACCAAATCAAAACCATACCCAGCATAGACTTTCTAGCTCCTCTCTCCACAAAACTAAGTCAAAAGACTTTAAAGCTAAATACAACAAAGTCAAGGCCAAACTCGCCCTACTTAGTCCTGATGCTTCAGCTTCCAAATCCATACTAGTAAAAAATAAAGGACTTATTGCTGAAACTAGTGAATGGGATGAAAAGGATGTGTCATGTGATGACAATGAAGTAATGGAAGTCAAGGCTCTAATGGCACTCGCTGAAGAAGAAAGTGTCCCTGTCTACAAAGAATGTGCAAGAGATAGGGAATGGGTTCAGATCTCTATAAGAAAGGTACATACTCTTCTTGAATTAGAAGATAATGATGAGAGGAAATCTTTTCTTGATTATTTATGTATTGATCTTAAATATTTTGAAGAACAAAGAAATAATCTTTTATCTAAACATAGAGATCTTGCTCAAACACTGAACACATGCAAAGAACAGTTCTTAGTACTAAACAAGCAAAACTTGATTGTACTACTATGCAGCATCCAAGCACTGAAATTCTCAAAGAGAATAAAAACTTAAGAAAAGAACTAAATGGGCTAAAATCCACCACTAAGACATGGCTCAACAGTTCTAAACAAGTAAATCAGTATATCAGTGAACAAATCCCCGCTCAAAAGAAGAGAATTATGGGAGTTGGTCAACTTACTGAAGATCCTTCTAGCTCTGGGCTTAAAGACTTAGTCTTTATAAAATCTTCAGTTGATAACACAAAAGCTTCCATACCATGTGTTGAAAGACCCTGGTTATCAGAAGTTGAAGGTTTTATCTTGCCAAATCATGAAACTGGTAAAAATTTTCCAGCTGAGTCTTAAAGAAACTCAACTGATCCTCCAGTTGCTGTTATTGACTCATCAGAGACGGAATATGATTCAGCTGATGAATCATCAGTCTGTTCCACCTTTTTTTCTCTACTAGAGAAACTAGGTGATGCTAAATCTGTCTCTGGACCAAAGGCTGTCAAAAAAACTTTGATGTCAATCTCCACATTTAAAGCTCGAGCTTTAAAATTTAACTCAGCTCCTGCTGAAAATTCAAAGAATGTGAAATCTACAGATTACCTCCACTTGGCTACTGTAATAAAAGAACTCAATGATCTATAATTACAAGTCAGTAAAAATCAGTCATCTCAATCCAGAGACAAACAAGTTTTCCAAAACACTCTTCAAAACAAAAAAACACAACTCAAATGGAGTTGTGAACTTTATGGATTATAAAGTCATCTCTCTGAGAAGTGTTACAAAGTTCTATTTTGTATGATTTGTAAAAAAACTGATCACAAAACCTGTGATCATGCTGAATACATATGCACCATAAAAATGTCTCAACATCTCTCAAGTCTGAGGAAATCTTTATCAAGATCAAAAAATCCTAGACCATCAAAACGCTTCTTTCCACCTTGCACTCATTGTGGTAGTATGGATCATCTATCTGATGATTGCTTGTACTATCCCATTTGTGGAATTTGTGGAAGTTATGATCATGAAACAAATGGTCATAACAGGATAATCTCTCTAGAAAGAGAGATTAATCTAAGAAATCCTCAACATCCCTTTAAAAGATGTGAAGTCTGTGGCAGTTCCATCCATACTACAACTAATCACTATGACATTGAATGGTTCAAAAGAGGTGAAGCACTTCAAGCCAAAAGGGCTGAAGATCAAAAAAGGACTATGCAACCAAATGCTAACAGATTAAAGATTCCTGCTAAACGGTGGGTTTCTCAGCAAAACTGACCATTCTGAATCCATTTGTGCAAACAGAAAATTATCTGCACAAATTAAAAAAACGAACATTACTCAAAGCAATAATTGAAGATGACTCTTCTTGTATCACTAAACGTCATGTTCTGTTAAATCAAATGGTCTACTTCGCTTTTACATAGCATTTCTTGTACAAGTTATATCTGACCAATATGGTCAAAATGATCAAACTGATTACAATGATCAAAATGGTAATACATCTCAATTGAATGAAATCTTAAATGATGATTCACTTGGGCACTCAAATCACAACAATGAAAATCCCATCATTGATAAACTCACCAACACTAAAGATATTCAGAATCCTGAACTATCCTTTCCAGCTGAAAATAATTCAGTTTCAAGTCCAATCAAATTCTATTCCATTTTTACTACCTCAACTTACGTAACTAATTAGGTCCCTGAAGCACCAAAATGGTCTGGAACAAAGGATGCCAAGCAATAGAAGTATACCAAAAACAAAGTTTGTGCATTGATTTCTACATCTTATGGAAAACCATAATGGACTTATTGGTATAAGACTGGAACTTTCAACAATAAAAAGGTATCCTCACTTTCGTTACAAAACTTGAAGCAATCAAGATTTGCCTCGCCATTGTCACTTACATAAACTTCAAAGCATCTTAATCAACCAAGAACATGTCTAGGTTATGAAGAATGGCTCCATTTGTGATTTCAAATTATACCTTTGACATCTTAGGACTTAAACTCAGTAACAAAGCTGTAAATGAGTTTAAGTAAAAATGGTATAATTAATTACAAATGAACAAAAGTTCCAACAAACCTGACTTTCACATTCTCATCTTGTGTTTGTGCAAGAAATCAAACAAATTCTAAGAAATATCTCCTTAGTATTGTTTAAGAGAATTCTCAGATACCTACATTGTATCTTCAGTCTTAGTCATTATCATCCTAATTAGATTCTCAAACCATGACCTTGCTAACTGCAACACAAAGAGAAAATACGTCAGGTGTTTGTCTGTTGCTAGAAAGCAGACTTGTGTACTAAAAAGAACGAAATGTTCAGTATAAAGAAACAAGAAATTTCGATCTCTGATATGCACATATCAACGATCATATCCGAAGAGGAGACACTAAAAAAATCTTCATTCTCACTCAAATTAACTTGTTGATATCTTCTTCAAGGTCCTAGATAAACCATAGTTCAAAGATTAACTGATGAACTAGGTATGCTAGACATTGATTCAAAACCTAAACCTTCAGTACTGACTGAAGAAAACTAAAGGTTCAATGATTTCATCCAAAACGGAACTAACTTTCATATGTTAAAAATGTTAGTTCAGTTTCTATATGCGACCTTTAACTTGCTTAAGTGAAGTAACTGAGCAATCACGCATGTCTCATTCATGGATTTGCATGAGCATGAGTGGTTTTGTCACCTTCGCTGAAGCTTTGATATTGGGCACATCAAGAACTGAACAAAACTGATTTACTTTCTTTAGTTCAGTTTCAAACAATAATCTTGATTTAACTCTTCAGCTTTCTCGAGTGAAGTAACTAAGCAATCACATATGTCTCATTCATGGATTTGCATGAGCATGTGCGATTTTGTCGCCTTCGCTAGAGCTTGTTGTTGAAAAAATCACCAATATCTGTTCAACATAACAAAACACCAAACCTGAACCTAGTTCAGCTCCTTAAACATCAATCACAAGGTCAGTCTTAAATAAAAACAAAAGTAATTTTCTAAATTAATATTATTTTATCTAAATAATCTCTGTTGGGAATTACAGATTTGATGATTACAAAACCCACAAGCAGAAATGAAGAAAGAAGAAACAATGAGGACCTAATATGTAATAGTTAGTTAGCTTTATTAGTAAGCTAGGGTTTCTTGTAACCTCCCTCTACTATATAAAGAGGGTAGGCGTCTAGGTTACAGGCATCTATATCATAGCATACTTCTCCAATGAGAGTCTAGACGCTTAGAAAGCGTGTTTAGTAGTTAGCTAGTTAGTTTCTTTATCATGTTTGAATAAAGAAAACCTTATTAGTAATGTTGATTGTATTCTTATTTCATATTCCGCTGTGCTTAATCAATCAATGTTATTCATACCCTAGTTGAGTCCAGATTACTGGATTCAACAATTGGTATCAGAGCCTCGTGGCTCTCGATCTAGGGTTTATAAGGTTTTCATGTAAAATTATTTTTTTGTAATTTGTTTAAGGCGTGTTTGATTTTTAGGGTTTTTGAAGCAAACCCTAAATTCGTCCATAGCAGCATGTTCTAAAGGTAAAAAGAAGGTAGCATGTGGTAAAGTTATTTTTGCTCATTCCTTAATCAATTTAGGGTTTCTCCCCAAACCCTAAATTATGTGGCAGATAATGACTTGTGTTGAATATGGTGGCCGATTTATTTTTGTTTGGATCTCGCTCACAACAACAAATGTTACAGCAGGATCTAGTGGATGCAGCATGTTTGGATTATATGCAGTTGGAGTTGGTTTGAATGTAAAGCAGATACTCTGGATTGTGATATGCTGGTGATTTAATCTTGGTTAGTTATTTTTATTCATCACTCTT
>BQNB010189015.1:2500-11904 GCA_026074375.1 Tanacetum coccineum | reverse complement strand
TATAAAAGTTGAGATAAAAATATAAGTAATGCGCGCGAGTTTTAAAACTTCATATCTTTATTGTTTCGACTCCGTTTTATATGTTTCTTATGTCCACGTCTCCGTATTAAAGTAATTTAACAAAACATGATGTTTATAAAATAAAAACCCCCTGATGAACAGTAACTTTTACTGTTCATCACAGTTTATAAAAGTTATTTTTATAAAATTAATTACACGTAACTTGTTTAAATCATAATTCGTTCGTTATAGTTCCGTTTCTCGAGATCCTTATGTCCGTGGATTAGTATTAAGAAAATTTATCAAAATATTATATTTATAAAATCTAAATCCACTGATGAACAGTAGCTTTTACTATTCATAACAGTTTATAAAAATGTTTTTATAGATTATGTATATATAACTTGTAAACTACGTAACTTATTTGTTATAATTCCGTTTTTCGAGTTCTTTATGTCCGTGGGTTCGTATTAAGGAAAATTATCAAAATATTATATTTATAAAATCTAAATCCACTGATGAACAGTAGCTTTTACTATTCATAACAGTTTATAAAAATGTTTTTATAGATTATGTATATATAACTTGTAAACTACGTAACTTATTTGTTATAATTCCGTTTTTCGAGTTCTTTATGTCCGTGGGTTCGTATTAAGGAAAATTATCAAAATATTATATTTATACAATTTATACCCCTGATGAACAGTAACTTTTACTGTTCATCACAGTTTATAAAAACTATTTTTATAAAACTAATTATTTGTAACTTAATTAAATCATAATTCGTTCGTTATAGTTCCGTTTCTCGAGATCCTTATGTCCGTGGATTAGTATTAAGAAAATTTATCAAAATATTATATTTATAAAATTTAAATCCACTGATGAACAGTAGCTTTTACTATTCATAACAGTTTATAAAAATGTTTTTATAGATTATGTATATATAACTTGTAAACTACGTAACTTATTCGTTATAATTCCGTTTTTCGAGTTCTTTATGTCCGTGGGTTCGTATTAAGGAAAATTATCAAAATATTATATTTATACAATTTATACCCCTGATGAACAGTAACTTTTACTGTTCATCACAGCTTATATAATTATTTTTATAAAACTAATTATTTGTAACTTGATTAAATCATAATTCGTTCGTTATAGTTCCGTTTCTCGAGATCCTTATGTCCTTGGATTAGTATTAAGAAAATTTATCAAAATATTATATTTATAAAATTTAAACCACTGATGAACAGTAGCTTTTACTATTCATAACAGTTTATAAAAATTGTTTTTATAAAATTAATTATATATATCTTGTAAACTACGTAACTAGTTCGTTATAATTCCGTTTTTCGAGTTCTTTATGTCCGTGGGTTCGTATTAAGGAAAATTATCAAAATATTATATTTATACAATTTATACCCCTGATGAACAGTAACTTTTACTGTTCATCACAGTTTATATAAATTATTTTTATAAAACTAATTATATATAACTTGTTTAAATCATAATTCGTTCGTTATAGTTCCGTTTCTCGAGATCCTTATGTCCTTGGATTAGTATTAAGAAAATTTATCAATTTATTATATTTATAAAATTTTAAACCACTGATGAACAGTAGCATTTACTATTCATATCAGTTTATAAAAATATTTTTATAAAGTTAATTATATATAACTTGTAAACTACGTAACTAGTTCGTTATAATTCCGTTTTTCGAGTTCTTTATGTCCGTGGGTTCGTATTAAGGAAAATTATCAAAATATTATATTTATACAATTTATACCCCTGATGAACAGTAACTTTTACTGTTCATCACAGTTTATATAATTATTTTTATAAAGTTAATAATATATAACTTGTTTAAATCATAACTCGTTCGTTATAACACCGTTTCTCGAGATCCTTATGTCCTTGGATTAGTATTAAGAAAGTTTATCAAAATATTAAATTTATAAAACTTAAATAAAACCCCCTGATGAACAGTAACTTTTACTGTTCATCACAGTTTATAAAAGTTATTTTTATAAAATTAAAGATGTGTAACTTGTTTAAATCATAACTCGCTCGTTATAGTTCCGTTTCTCGAGATCCTTATGTCCTTGGATTAGTATTAAGATAATTTATCAAAATATTATTTTTATAAAATTTAATCCAGTGATGAACAGTAGCATTTACTATTCATCTCAGTTTATAAAAATATTTTTATAGATTATATATATATATATAACTTGTAAACTACGTAACTTATTCGTTATAAACCCGTTTTTCGAGTTCTTTATGTCCGTGGGTTCGTATTAAGGAAAATTATCAAAATATAATATTTATGAGATTTTTATATCTGATGAACAGTAAAAGTTACTGTTCATCACAGGTTACATAATTATTTTTATAAAGTTAATTAAATGTAACTTGTAAATTCCGTATCTTGTTCGTTATAATTCCGTTTTTCGAGTTCCTTACATGCTCACGATCCTTATAAAGAGCACTATTTTTATAAAATATAAAACATAAACTTTATATTTCGAATTTCAAAAATATATATAAAGACATAATTAGGGTTTCTAATTAAACAAGTAATTACAATCATTTTAAATAGGAACCTTGCACCATTAATTTACCAAGTGTTGTACCATATAAATCACATGTAATTAGTCCTCTAAATGTCCATGTCCTTTGTCCATATGAAATCATCAAATACTTTAAATGACTTGAAAGTAAAACTAGGTGGTGATTAACTAATGCAACAATTATGAATACAATAGAAAATGAATAAACGAGTAATGAAAACTTTAAATAGACCTTATAGGAATCAAGTAGGATGATGAACACAAGATGTAAACCACAATCAAGCCTTTATAATCAAAACCCTAATCAAGAAAACCCTAAATATGTTTTCTTGATAAATCCTTGTTAAACCCGAATCCAAGCTTCCCAACACCTTGAGTAGTCTTAGGTAGTCTTAGGATGAACACTTGAATGCTTGGAATACCTTGGATGCAAAAGAAAAATGAAACCCTAAAAGATTGAAGTATGCCGTGGGTTTTGAGTGGTATAAGAGAGAGTTCTTGGTTGATTTTTCTTGTATGAATGTGCAAGAGTAATGAGGACTTAGTTGCTTTCATTATATAGTGCTTAGGAACTAGTAAACCACCTTAAAACTAAACCATGGGATGATACAATGGTAAAAAGGACAAAGCAAAGACCTTTCCTCCATAGGCGGATGCAGCGCAAAATAGTTCCATGACCAATTGCATTCTTACACATTTATGAATAATATCTTATGTGTACAAATATTTTATAATCCACTATTTACTCAAATTAAAACCAACTTAACTTCCATAAAAATAACATGTCTAAATACCATTTCCTTTATACTAATTAAAATACTATATACACATAAAAAAAAAAAATAAAATTACAACCCCCCCCCCCCCCCCCCCCCCAAAAAAAAATTAACCTTTTTAATTTTTTTTATATATAATATCCCCCCCCCCCCATTTTTATAACCCCCCCTTTTTTTTATTTTTATTTATCCCCCCCCCCCCCCCCCCCCCCCCCCCCCCCCCCCCCCCCCCCCCCCCCCCCCACCCCCCCCCTTTTCGGTATAAACGTGGGTATTTGGTTTAAGCGTAGATAGGGTAAAGGTGCTTCCGGGGTCTGACCGAATGTAATTATCGCGAAAAGTAAGCGTTTTAGATAGCCAACAAAAATAAATTATTTATGAAATGTATAAATTATTCTCCTAATTTTCATATAACACTTGCTTGATTGTTTTTTTTTTTTTTTATGTAAAACTTTATATTTGGTTTGGTCGTCCCGTTTACATTGATCATTGATTTCTAGTGTACGCGATTTAACTATAAGTATAATAATTTTAAAGCGAAGCGTGGTGTTAAAACTCTAAAAATAAATAATGGAATTTATAAAGTTGAAAATAACCTGAAAAAATTTTGAGAAATGTTACACCATTTACATAGCATTCCTGCATGGTCTATGGCTTTCGATGACAACACTTGAGTAATTCAGGTCGGGCATCCCCACCGACATACCTTTCTAATTTTGTCTGTCTCTACAGGAAACATTTGTCAACACAGCAATGCTAGCTCATCGGGAATTGAAGCGTTGGTTGTAGCGCTACTTACATCGGTGCCGTGTACATTTTAGGTTCTACATTTCTGCCTCAGTTTTCTTAATTTCATTCCTCGACATATTTTTAGCTGTCTCTCTTCTTCATGTCAGTCCACGTCATTGCTTACGCAAATCATTGTCACTGTCTAGCTGTGAGTTTCCACATGTTTGTGCAGTTCCCATAAGAGTACTAGTGGCAAAACTTCACCTTGGATTCTCCCACGATGCAGTTACTTATGCATACTCGGTTCTCCATTCCTCTTTTAACACTGGGTTAAAGCTCGACCACTCCTTCTGTGCCCTTGAAGAATAAGGGTTGACATTTCATGAAGTCTTGATATGTGCACTCCCGAACAGTGCGTTCATTCCTTCTCGCACCTGTTCTCGAGGTATGGCTATCGTCGCCATTCCGGGTCGTAGCACGTACCGCCAACACAGCAGTGACACCCTCGTCGATCATGGCCTGAAGTTGGGTATCGGTGACCGAAGTGGTGCGTAGTAGGGTCTGTGACTGGTGGGGAGTTGTACCTGGGTTTTAACCTCGTGGGCCCTTCCTCTTGGTGCCATTTTTTTAAATCATAAGAAAAAATATACCCGTTAGATTTCAAAAATCTTATTCCCTAACTCGATGTATACTTGATAAATAAAATGAGATCATAAACATGGTGAAATACTAAACAATATTGAAATTAACATATCACATTCATTCACATATATTCGATTTTCATTAAAACATAATCCAACTTGTCATATATAACTTGGAAAAATAATACATGATTTGGTTTAAATACAAACGATCACAATAAACACTTAGGTTACAAGGACAAAATACTAAGCCTTACTAGCGAGATATAATCTCGTAATACTTAGTAGGCTGTATCAAAGTAGGATATATAACAAAAAGATCTAAACAGTAGTAGCTAGACCATAAAACAAAAGATACTATACAAGTCTGCTAGCTGGGATTAACCCATATATTACCTAATGACTGTACAATATGATACAATCATAACCCCAGTCAAAGAACTGCTACTGGCCTTCCATCTGGTAGCTCTGGCTCTGCAGGGATCTTAGCAGGTTCCCTGCTATCTCTGAAGCTCGATCATCTGAGCCTTGAGGCTCTTCACTATCTTTAGGGGGTCTCACTTAACTGTCTCTATGTCTCCGATAGGTTGCTTTCAGCAGAGCTATGTAATCACCAACTGTCTCTACGGTCTGCTGCCTGCATCTCAGTGATCTCAGACGCTGAGCCATGACCGTTAGTTCTGAAGTGATATGCTCCCTCAGAATGTCCTGATCGCAAGCATCAATAGGCCCGTGCCCATGCGGCACGAGATATTCTGGCTTTCTCCTCCACTAGAAGGGCAGTGGTCTATGGATTGGCCTATCATGTCCTCAACCTGCGTGGACAACGGGCTTAAGTAGAGCTCGGTCTCATATCGTGCATCATCACAGCTGATGAATAGAGAATCTATCTCTTGGTCAACAGAGTAGTTAAGCCAACTCAATAACTCTCTGATTGTCCCCACCACCTAGGGTGGTCGGTTGCAATCTCCTGGATGGCTGACCTACAAGGTTCACCCATGTATTGTATATACTATAGCCTAACTCTCTAGTCGTCTGGATCCTGGAGCGGCATTCTAAACTTATCGCAGTAAATCCATATTATAAAGGTCTGCCTCAGCTGTGGTAGGTCCAACCTGTCTAGCTGTACCAGTGCAGAACACTCCCCGGACCTCGTATCAGGACAGAGTTAGTACGAACGCAGCTCTCTTATGAAGCGTTGTAAACAACTCTCCGGCTATCTTTGTCTCTATGAAAAGGAGATGGTTGTGCATCTCTATGTCTAATCCCAGCAGGCTCGGGATCCAAGAGCCCCCCCTAAGAGATCCCTCAACATAAGTAGGGCTAATGGGTGGTGGTGATGGTATAGGTAATGGCGGACAGGGTATCTAAGGAAAGTGGTGGTGATAGTATGAGTATGGAGAGAGAGGTGATGGTGGTGGAGTTCTGGAGTAGTTGGTAAGGGCTAACAATACTCTTAGCAATTCTCGGAGAGGAACGGTGTGGCGCCTGGTGTCGGATGAACCATCCTGCGTACACGATAAGCAATTGTATGGGTCTGGTCAGCTGTATAAGAATACAGCTCTGTTAGGGTCAAAACAGGAGCTGACATGTGCTCCTCATCTGTATCATCATCATCTTCGTATCCTTGTCAAGCAGGATAGTCGGCTGGATCCTCCTCAGGATCCTCCTCTTCATCCTCCTCTGGTTCCTCTCAGGGTCACGAGACTCTGGGTCTATACCTGGTGATGATGAGTAGGTGTGTCAGCTAGCGAGGTCATTGGCTGCTCCTCCGCCAAGGAATACTCATCGTTTCCACTGGTAAGAACTCCGGGTAAACAGGCCTCGAGAACAAAAGGTATGTAAAAATAGGTGAAGGGGGTGCTGTTTGGTCCTCAGGGCCGGCAGTTAGTTGGTGATGGTGGTCCCTCAGGGCCAGGTATGTAGTCCGGCGATGGTGGAACCTCAAAAATAGGTCCCTCGACTCCTGGTGAACCGATGTCTGAATCGTCCTCAGATACTGATGTGTATGTAACCGTAGAGTGCTCAGAATCTGACATGCTCTAAACTGAAAAATCAAAAGTGACTTATATAAGTATATTAATATAAGACTATTATTTATTTACGTTAATATATTTAAACACGGTTTTATCATTTGTCATGTATTTAAGCCTAATCCGACTAATGCTACACAATTTGTACTGAATTACCCCATATAAAACCCTTTTGTATGTATGCAATGTTTGAAAACGGTTATAGTCCAGCAAAAACATTTTGACCTGGTTCTCTATAACCTTGGCTCTGATACCAATCTGTAACACCCCCAAAATGGGTCGCAGCGGAATAAGGATCCGGGGCATGTTACTTCAAGATCAACGGCACAAGATATATATAAGAACGACACAAAAGTCCCATTTAGATTGTTACACTTGGATTTAAATAAAAGGACCCATTTTACAAAAAGCTTATACTTTACTTGTTCTTATTTAATATTTACAAAAGACGACATACGATTTCCCAAAACATGATCCCTTAAGTCTTTAACAGTGCAATCCAAAACCTAATCCTATGCATCCTTGCATCTCAGTGCCTAATGACCTCCTGGAAAACAATTGCTTTAAACATCAACAAAATTTGGTTGTGTGAATTTCATAGGTTTATGTATTTAAATTTTATAGCAGGACCGCAAGATTCCGTGATGTTTAAAAACATATGCACAACAATAACCAGAAAACAGGATTACGGTTGCACTAAGCTCATGAAACCGATAGTCAACACTATATTTGCTATTTTCAGCAGTTATTTTGCCCGTACAATATGTTGTAACCCGCATACATCCAAGTCCGACATGGTCACGTTTCATTCCCAAGTGATAGCTATCACCCAAACGGGGTAGGGGTTATCCCAATAGATCTTTTATTTCTCATTCGCGCTAACTAATGCAATTAACAATACATATGCAATCTAACTGTTCATGAAATTGGCTCAGGTAGGTTATTGCTACTTCTTAGGCAACACATATTTCAATATATTTTTAAACACCTTGCGTCCAATTTATAAAACAAAGCAGTTTCTCACCCCAAATAATAATTAAATCAGTAAAAACTGTTAAAAGTCGGGGCTATGAAAACTCACCCATTGAGTACAGATAGCTCAAATAATTCACAGATAAAACGTCACGCAAGTACGATAGATGCAACCTATTTAAATTAACGGTCGTATAAAGTATGAGTACTTTATTATAACATTCATATTTATCTTATAGTAGTTACGTCGTGCTATCCGTTCGGGCTTCTTAATTAAAGAGGTCACTGTCATGACGTACGTGGAGTTGAGGACACTTTAATCGTAAATCCATCAAACTCATCGATACGCATCCGAAGAGGCCTCATTATGGAAACTCCCTAGGAATATAGCAACTTTGAAACCACATCAATTATTTTATAATTTGCATAATCACCGACTAATCATTTTAGTAAAAATATGTTATTTCATTAAAGTGATAACGTTTATAAATATACTTTTCGTAAAAAATGACATAATTTGGTCGTTTAAGCCCGGTTGGCCTCCGTTTCTTACGTCCTCGTCTTCGTAGTAAGCGAGCGATCAAAAATATACATTTTTAAGTTTTTAAGATTATGTGTATGAATAGTAAAATTAACTGTTCCTCAAACACTGTTTGTGTTTTAGGTTTTATTTAGCGTAAACTTTGTAATACGTTAATAACGTATTCGTTTTAATACCGATTTTTAGTTGATTACCTTCGAGTTCGTTTTTGTTATTAAAAGAGGTATTATATTTTTATAAAGTGGGTCGCTGATGAATATATTTTTAAGTTAATGTTTATAAAATTACTTTTATAAACTTTAATTATCGAAAACGTCATAGTTTATTCGTTTTAGTGATAGTTCCGTTTTTTCATCTATTCTTTCGTGTTTCGATCTCGTAATTAAAAGTTATATCATATATTAGATGTTTTAAAAATGAAAGTTAATGTAATTGATAGTAACTTTTTATAAAAATCTAGTTTTTATAAAAGTATTTATAGTCGTTTAAAACTCGTTTAATTAAGTATCTTTTTTCGTTATAGATCGGTTTTTTCAAGTTTTCTTTATTCATTATGGATTGTCACGTGACGTATTTTTATTATATTATATTCAATACCTACTGTCTCAAATTTGAATAAATCTGTCCCTAAGTATTCATGTATATTTCTTTATTAAAATCTTGTTTATATGGATTATTTACTTAAGTAGTTTACTATAAAAACTCTTAAAAACACATTTGACACTTGTTGGGTTACTTTAATAAAGTCCAATTATCCATAGTCCTGTAAATTCATTTGTAAAACTCAAGTTCAACCCTTTTACTTTCATTATATTCACATGTGAAGATTAAGAAAACTTATAAAACCCTAATTTTAATCTAAACATGTTTATACTTAAACCATATGTTAACATACTTTTATATTTACTTTTCCATGATATATATGATCATATGACATAAGAATAAGTGCATAAAATCATAAACATAATTAATAACTCATTTTACATATTAGAAAGTCCTTAGTGGTGATTATGGCTATATTTAACATGTAACACATAAAATCATAAGAAATAAAAGTATAAAGGAATTAAGAAAACCTTAGAGATGATGTAAGAGATGAGAAATAAGTTCTAAACCCGTTCAAAGATTAACCAACCCTTGAAACC
>BQNB010189013.1:0-11904 GCA_026074375.1 Tanacetum coccineum | reverse complement strand
CACAAAATATCCAAACATTTACAAAAGGATTTGTTTCTATGACTGCAATACAATTGTTTTTTTTAGATAATAACATTATGTATGAAATTGTAACGTTTAAAAGATTTTTTTTTAGAAATTAACCGTTGATAACTTCTATTACACCCAGATCCTTATAAATATCACCTTCTACATTTTTTCAAAAAGAAAAAATCTTATGTTTCATGTAAAACAAAAACTACAGAACATAACTGCAGATATACTAGTCTATGATTTAAATTACATATATCACTGTTGATAAACTGCGTATCAATACTATTATCTAACACTGCTTCTTAAATACTTTATCACTGATGATAAACTTCATATCAATCACTAAATTATGCAAATCCAGAACAAATGCAAACTCTAATCTCTTATTTAAATCAATAATCCATCAATAATGCTAAATAATAAATAAGTTACATAAATAAGCATAAAATCATCCAAACATCTCAATAATTCATCAATAATCACTAAAATTAACAAATATCATCTTATAAACAATTATAAAAGAAATAAGCACAAAATCATCCGAATATCAAAGAAATAAGCATAAAAACAGAAAACTATCTAAATCGCATCTAAAATTCAGAAATAAGCATAAAATCACACTAGAAAGTTAAATAAATTAAAAATAAAGCATTATAAAAACCGTACCATCTTCCATATTTTCTTCCGGTTGTTTTTCCGGCGTTGATGTATCTCCAAGATCAGACTCTGTGTTCTTCGATTTCTTCATTTCTGTGTTTTTTTATTATTAAGCTTTTTAATGGCGGTTATTAATTTTGAGTATGATGGGATATCGGAAGGTAGGTGGTTATTTTTCAATATTTATGTTTTTAGTCCCTGTGTGATGTTTCAAAATTGTGCAAGAATGGCCCCTCCGTGTTTTTTATCATTTGATCTTGTCGTGTGTGATCAACGGCTGAGGGTTGTCCCTCAGTTTGTGGGAGAAAAGTAGTTTCTAAAATAACTCAACTCATATATATATATACAATTTGTTAGAAATTCATTAGAACTTTTTGTGAACATGAAACATCCAACACTCATTATAAACATCTTTGCAACAACAACATATCAAACACACAAGACTTGCAGTTTCATAAAACATCATAATGCTCACCAATCATTGGTTTATTTTTTTACAACATTAGACCAATTTAATGGGTCGGTCCCTCATTCGATAGACCGCACCAAATGAGTATTCCCAACCCAGTCTCACCCATTACACCTCTTCACAAGAGACTGGGTCTTTCACCTAAAAATTGCACAAGTGAGTCATATATGTGACCGAATTGTATACTATATGTTTGTATGTGTGAGTTTTATTAAATGATTTTGTGGGATATTTATTTGATGGTGTGCTTGTCTGCTTGTTATATTAAATTGGTCATGACGTTATTTTAGAGAGATAAAGCTATATCCTTGATTTTTAAGTGGCCACGGGTTATCGGTGGTCATCGGGTCACCGGGTTACCGGTTTAACCGGTTCGACCGTCGAGTCAACCGGGTTTTCAAAAAAAACAAAAAATAAAAATATTTGCAATAATACAAAAAGTTATATATATAAATTATGAATATACCTTATATTTAGCCCAAAAACGATTTACTACCAAATATAACATGTAACAAATAAAATTACGTCGCAAATATATATAAAAAACTTACTTTTTTTGTAAAAAAATGAAAAAACCAAAACCCGGCCGGGTCTCGAGAACCGGGTTGACCCGGGTCACCTTAAACCCGGCGGGTCAAACTGGGTTTCGAAAATATGAAACCCGGTTTAATTTGACCCGTTTTTTTCGAATGGAACCGGTTCAACCGGTTGACCTGACCAGGTCGAACCGGGTTTCAAAACATTGGTGGCCACCACCACTGCTAGCCTTAGAATCACATGAAGCCATGATCGACACTTCTTGCAAAAGAAAAAAAAGTAAAAGGCAAATCATTTGCAAAACTATAATGAGAAGTGAAACAGAATGGTTAATAACATCATTAGTGTTTATTGAATGAAATTAATGTGTACATTAATCCCATCCCACAATTCAACAAACATAGATAAACCCACAATTCGAGATGTAAGACCCCACTCGTGAACACATACCCCTAAACCTTAAACATAAAATACTAATCCCTAAACCTTAAACATAACATTAATCCGCAAGATTCCATCATTATAAATCAAACTTTAAACCCAACCAGTAATCAATCCCCACAAACCAAGCTCCTCCCAATCTCGAAGCTCAAAAACGCATCAACACACGCATACTGCACTTGATCAAGTGTCAACCATGCATTATCCCAACGACTCCTCGAAACAATTTTTGGCTTAACCAACTCTTTCCCAAGAACCCAATTCGTTAAACCCTTTAAACCCGCATTTTTCAACTCCTTCGCACCAAACGCCTCAACAGCCAACGACGTCAATTCCGCGGTCCTACCAACCCTAATCCCATAATCCACCAACAACTTCTCGGCATCATTGTCCACCCCAACACCGACAAAAGTGTACGAGGTGTTGCCCAGAAAGTTAACAAGCGAATCAGGGATATATGGTGCGTAGATCAACTGGAAAATTAGACAGTTGCGGCCAACACATAACTGTAAGGTGGCAACTGGATTTGTTACGTAACGATTGTTGGGACGCCACTCGATGTCCAACCCGACGATGAGGTTGTTGAGACGGTGTCGGTGGATGTGCTCGATTCTGGAGATCCAATCGTCGACTAAGTGAGGTGTCTCGGTTACAAGGGTGCTGATGTTGTCGTCGAAGAATGTGACGTCATAGCACTTGTGGGTGTTGGATGGGTTTTCGTGATCGTTGATAGTGATCGTCATGGTGGTTGTAGTCGATCGATAAAAATTAGAAAAAGGGATGAATATAATGGAATATGGTTAAATGGTGGACGTGGTGTGGCTTTATGGACACGCCAACGTCAAATCGCATCCCACACCTTTTTTTTGTTTTTGGATTATATGGCTCTGAATCTGAATATGACTCGCACATTTGAATTTGAATATTCGGTAGAAAAGTCTAAATCTGATTTCCATCTTAATCTGAATAAGTGGTTGAGAAATCTGAATCTGAATGAAATAAAACTGTTTGTTTTGGTAAAAATGTCTAGATGTGTTAAACTATAGTTTTTACAATTTAAATATAAAACGATTGCATTCGCACAAGAAATAAACTTCATTAAATTAAAAAAAACAAATTTTATAATATAATTAATTTAAAGTTTGAATTGAACTTCTTACAACGATTAATTAAATGAGTCGCGTTAAAATTGAGATGTATGAGTCTGAAACCGTACCCTTTCATTTGAACAAAATATGAGTTGACACATATCATGTTATACACTCTTTATCTAACAAAACATATGCAATGATTCTATTTAATACTTTTAATACAAAAGACAAATGTGAAAAAAATTCTAGAAATAAAAAAACACCAAGAAAAAATCATAACAAAGTAAAAAAACAAAAAAAAAGTAAGAAAAGAAAGACATTAAGAGGAGTAAAGACACCCCCTCCACATCTAGTTCAGTAAGAGGTTTATGTCTCTTAATGCTTCTTAATAGTCAGAAAAAAAACAAACGCTCTTAACACTGCTTGCCTCTTACTGCCTCTGAATGACTTGAAAAAAACAAACAGTCTTAATGACCTAAATGTCTGACCGCGTCTGAATGAGTCAGATTAAGATGTTGTTAAGAGGCATTTCTAAAAAAACAAACACCACCTTACTCTATTTCAATAATTAGTTTTAAATTTTTAATGGTTGTTTAAGGGTGTTTTCGAGCTAATCATACCGGGTTGAATCAGGTTGAATTGGGTTTTACTTTTGAAAATATGACCCACAACCGACCTTATAAGAGATATCGGATTTTGGTGTAGTCGGGTTCGGGTTATATCAGATCGGGTCTAATCAGGTTAGAGTTAATCTAATCTGATAATTATATTATTGTTGTTTAGATTTAAAAATAAATATACAATCCAATCTATAGTATAGTAAGGCGGTGAATATAAATGATCTATCTAAAGAGTATATAAATTACACCAGTATAAAAATTTACTTAAGTCGTCTAAGAAAGCACAGTGTTGAAGTAATTTCCCGTAAACAATCTTTAGCCACGGTACTTCGGAGGATCAAGCTATCCATTTGTCCTTAGGCTGAAACAAGACATGACATTGTTAGCTCGTCACATGTTTTTATTCCGAGACCAAGCTCCGACGTGAGAGTAAGTATATGTTTGGTATATGTTTCTTAAAGAGATAAAGTAAAAAAGGGAAAGCGGTGAGAAGCCAAGTGTGTGTGAATGTGTCATTTATCGGGGTGAACGACTCCATTTATACTATATGGACTTTACTCCACGACACAAGAATTGTGGAGATGATGTTGTCGTCTAGGTGCAGCATGAGAATCACGATGATGTTGTCGTCTAGGTCCAACGTGAGAATCGCGATAATGTTGTCGTCTAGGTGCAGCGTGAGAATCGCTGTCGGGCACTATCCTTTGTTTTCAGGGCTCGGGTTTTCGCAATGCACAAGGTGAACGTTGTGTATTGTATGGTGTTCCATATGTACCTCATCGTACAACAATTGCCAATGTTATCCAGCCGAGCTCCAGCGTAGACATCGTTATTGCCTCTGAACCTGGGATAGTTCCAACGTGAGATAGATGTGTCTTAATCCTTTGTGAAAATGGGCAATTAAGTGTAATGATTTCCTCCAGAATACTCGGAGGAGACTATACGTCATTATATCCCCCTAGTATATAATTAAAGTATTGCCAAAGAGTTGGTACTAGACTTTTACTTGTTATTCATTCATTAAAGCATTTCTTTCGAGCGTAGATTCTTCGAACCCAGTCTAGTATTAACGATTAACAGTTTTTGAAATATATTATAAAAAAAATTTGAAACCGACTCTAGTTAGAAAATAGGGTGTGAGAGAGGATGAAAGTTGTTTATTTTAATTAAAAATGAATGACTATAATTAACCATTTAGTCTCCAGATTTTTATTGTTACAAAAATAACTCATTCCCCATTTTAACATTAGATTTCATATTCATATAATTGGGTTTAATCAATTAATCTTTTGTCACTTTTAGGTTGGGTGTAACAAGAAAGAAGTAGAAGACGTGTCTTTACTCCTATGACGTGTCGAATTTAAAACGGATCCCGTCTTATAGCGTGTTAGTGATGTTTTTTAGCACAAGTCTATATGTGGACCGACCGGTTAGTGAGAAAGTTGTGTGTGTATTTTTGATTTTTGTAAGATATATATTTGTGTAAAGTGAGGAATGTTTGCGTGATGAAATTGATTGTCTCGTTACACTATGTTGGTGGTTGATGAAAATGTGATGTGACGTTGAGTCGGCGATGGTGATGTTAGTCACCACTACAACCAACCTTATAGTGTTGGGCAGTGACGGAACCAGAAAAATGGCATGTGGGGGGCAAAAAAAAAATTTGACAATAACAACAAAATGTTGAAGAAAAACTGTGATCGAAATGATAAATCGAGTATTAGTACTTAGAGATGAAGGATTTATAAGGTTTTAAAGTGTTAAATGTTATGTTTTAGTATGTGAGTGGGGGGCAATTTGAGATTTGAGCGGGGGGCACTGTCGAAAAAAGGTCAAAAATTACACTAAATTCTCAAATTTTTCGACGAGCATGGGGGGCACTTGCCCCCCATAATCATGCTATACATCCGTCCCTGGTGTTGGGTGTTGTTAAGGTTATAGAGCGAGTTATCTGTCTGACACGTCAGCTTACACGTATAACATTCGTGACACAAAACAAAAAACACACTCCCCAACACATAAAAAAACTTCAATTTACACTAAAAAACAAAAAAGAAATTAAAAAAAATCAAAACACCAGTAACACAAACCGTACGTTATATGCGTAACTTTCGTGTCTATACCTCACCTATAACATGGTACACGATGCTATTTAACCGTCTTATAACGTCCGTACAACTCTTACATCGAGCTCTCTTCTCTTTTCTTATTATCCTAGCAGTGTACCCGCGCAATGCGGCGGCAGGTACCCTATGACTATATTTTGTGGCGAGCAATATTCGGTTAAACGTTTTTCAAACAAAAAATATAAAAAATCTCTGTAGAAAGTACCGTAAAAGTTGAGGAGTGAAAGTGATGGTATATTGAGAGACTATGTGTGTGAGGTATGAAATAGTTTGTGTGGATTTATATGATGGAATTACCTACTAATGTCGTGGCCTTCTTCCTCTTTGATATGCTGAACCATTGGCATAGTGTTTCGTTCCAATGATTCACATCTTTCATGATCATCAAACACAAAGCTGTATACATGAGTAATAACCATAACAAAGAAAAGAAAGTAAGCAACATAAAAATACAAACTATAACCAAAAACTTAACTCAGATTTGAAAGAAGAAAAATACAAAATTATGAAAAAACGTGGCAGTGGTGTATTTTTATAAACCATAGAGAAAATGTTCAAATCTAACTATTTTTTTAAAAAATTACACAGTTTTTTCATTGTTTATATAAGTAATGAGAAAGAAAAAGTTTCATTTTCCCAAATATACTAAAGCAATCATTCTTTTACAAATAAAAGAGATAAACATACAAAATTAAAAAATATATAAAAACATGAATTGCCAAAAAAAAATACCTCAACGATTTATACAATGAATAGATATGAAGTAAGAATCATGAATAAATAAGAATCATGGATAAATATGAACACACATAAAGATCATGGATATCAAGAACAAATGTATTAATTAAATCATATCAAAACATTATAAACAAATATGAAAAGAAAGAAAAATATACATACAAAACACATAAGGATGAAGAAAATTACCAAAAACATCATTCATCTTCAAATCCGGTGTCCACCTCCGACCACTTCTTCATGTCCGGTATTCACAATACCGCTACCACTTCTTTCATGAAAACAATAACCTAGAATAATAAACCCCAGATCATAAACAAATAACATAAATAAAATATAATATAGAACTTAATGATGTCTAGTTATGGATGTTAGCACTAAAACCTCTCAATCTTTAAACCAGGTGGTAGATCTCGAATGGTATAAAGAAGGAGAAGATGTTAGGTAATTATGTGTAAAAGTCAGGTGTTGGCTTTTTATAAAAACAAAGAGGAAAAGATGTGGTTGTAACCGAGCAGTAATAAAATATAAATATCTAGACAGTTATGGTTGAATACTTCATGGGCTATTACAAAATATTTGAATGGGCTGTTACAAAAATCTGGTGTGAATTTAAAAAATATGTTTTATTCACTTTATATATAAATCAAGGTTATAATATTTTTTTATTAGGCTATTAATATTAGTAGGACGTTAGTTTTTTTTAATTGGCCTATTAAATCACATTGATTAAAATAAGTTGTTACGATTTTATTCATTTGTATGTATTAATTTCATTTAATAAGCATATGTTATAATTCTATTCATTGTGTATTAACTTTTGAAGGACTTTTAAATTCGTGTATGTATAAACTTTCTTAAAGAGGAAATGTTTTTTACTTAATTCTAAAAATAGAAAATGAGCTAAATATTTTATAAAGTAGTAGAGATTAAAGTATACTTAAAAGGGCTAATGGTCTAAAAATGCATCGAAGTATTTCCGTTTTCCTTTTGTAGGCATTCAACTTTTATTTTTTCTTTTGTGTGCCATGAATATGCTAATCTTCCTATTGTATCCATGGAACGGGGGTAATTTGACGTGGCACCTTATTACATCCCTACTTGTTAAACTGCTACTAAGCAGTAATAAAATATAAATGTCTAGACAGTTATGGTTGAATACTTCAATGGGCTATTACAAACTATTTGAATGGGCTGTTACAAAAATCTGGTGTGAATTTAAAAAAATGTGTTTTATTCACTTTATATATGAATCGAGGTTATAGTATTTTTTTTATATTGGGCTATTAATGTTAGTGGGACGTTACAGCCTTTTTTAAATGAGAATGTTATAGTTTTTTTTTAATTGGGTTATTAAATCACATTGATTAAACTAAGTTGTTACAAATTTATTCATTTGTATGTATAATTTCATTTAATAAGCATATGTTATAATTCTATTCATTGTGTATTAACTTTTGAATGACTTTTATGGCTTTTAAATTGGTGTATGTATAAACTTTCCCAAAGAGAAAATGTTTTTTACTTAAAAGTAGTAGAGATACGAAGTAAAAGATGGTAAATTCTTTCCTACATTTAATATATTTTGAAAAATATTTTGAAAGTTATTTGATAACGTAAAGGTTAACAATGGATAGAAATGCACAAATATAAAAAGCGATAATTTCATTTCTAGCCCAAAAAAAAATGAAATCAATCTTAACCCAAAAAACATTATTTCATAAAATTAGCCCAGGGAAATTTGGCATCTGGGCAACTTGCGTGCAGAATTTGACACGTGGCGTTTTTTAATATTAAAGTACACATTTTTTTGGACAACCTATTGTACTTTTATGAGCAACTGTTGTACATCTGGGCAACTTAGGCTACTTTTGAAAAAACATTTTATTTAGGATAAAATCGCATTTCACTAATTTTTTTTGGGCTACAAATGAAATTTTCCCATATAAAAATAAATTACCATACAAGACGATATTCCTTTTATTACTACGAAGCACACATCATAAATATCATGAATACCAAACGCGCATATGTTGTTTTTGAGTTTACTGACATTTAATTGACGTCTACAAGGATATAATTAGACGAGGCTTGTCGACACCCGTGCGTTGCACCGGGCTTAGTCTTCAGGTTAAATTGGATTGCTAAGCTACTTTCTCCATTTGAGTAAGGTATTAAACATGCAGACATATTTTTTACAAAACGCTTTAACTTTGAGCAAAAGAATTTGTTGATAGCATTATTATTTTTGACTGTTTTAGCATCTCACCATAGAAACGGTTTTGTACGATGTGAACAAACGGGCCGTTATGTTTCGGGTTCGTTGACGTAATTGTTTTTTGGTTTAGGGTTCTTTTATATTTAAGATATTATTTCAAGGGGTTCATACCCGTGCGTTGCATTGAGCTTGTTTTTTGGGAAAATTTAAACTTTTACTTATATGAAGCATCGTTAACTTCATACATGTGTGCCCCTCATAGAGTGCGCGTAGTTTAATCGTTCACCTCATTCGATGATGGCCAAAACATGAATAAGGTTGGAAGCACTTTGGCCAAAACATGAATAAGGTTAGAAGCACTTTGGGTCCAAACAGCCCCTTATTGAGACAGATGACATACCAAATCGAAATAGCCCCTTATGTGCTTATAATGCTGTCTTTGGATCTTGAATTTGGAATATTGTACATACCTAGTTTTAACCTCAGCAGCATATACCACGAAAACTACAACATGCTGAAACTAACGCTTCTTACCGGAATTCACTTCCATTTGCGTCCTCTATTCCATTTTCATAGAACTCGTAACATCATTATATGTCGGTTTCAGGTTAGCTGCTTTGTCTTCCTTTTGCGCCGCTATGATCTCTTGTGCAGGTGGAGGTGTGAATTGTGGTTGTTCGAGGTTCTCCGTGTCGATCTCACTAATGTCAGTTTTATTGCTTGTACTTGTTGATAAGGCGGGATTGGCCGTTTTAGGTTTAGGCATTTGTTCTGGCTAACCATGACTTGTTGATGGGAGCGTAACGCTTTCGACAAGCGGTGCAGGCAATGGAAGTGGCTGGTGCTTGAAGACCCTATCTAAGACACAATCTCTTTTTCTTTTGGTACTTTCGCTATCAAAGTGGAGTTAGAAGATGTGTGTAGTATCTTCTAATTCTTTAAGAGTAGATGGAAGGTGGTAAGGGTGTTTGTCTATAAGCTCAGCCAAGAGTTCATTACAATCGCTTGTAAGCGAATTGGCTTGATCGCTAAAGCAGGTTACGGATATGGTTGCTGAGCCGTCATTTATGATTGCTTTGAAACAGTAGTTGTAGGTATGTAGTTGTTAGTATATTTTTAAGTATGAAGTAGGTGTTGCTAGTAAGTCATTACTCATTACCCGTAGACTGTAGTAGACTGTGGACCATGGTTTTTACACCTGGGAATTGGATCACTTAGAATGACTTGTTTCCCGCATGTGGCGCATCTTTGGTAGTACCATTTCTTTTGTGTATTTATTTTGAAAGTCGTTGCATCTGTTGTGAATCGAACGCGCTAAAAAACAGAACTTGTGTTTAGTATATTGTGACTGTGTTTGTATTTAGAATTGGGAGTAGCGCAATTACAAAGAACAATTGGCCACCTGGTAGTTTTCTGGATCAATTTCAAATAGGACAGCTAAAGGGAACTGGTTCCTGTTTTTTTCTATTTATGGGTCTTTGTAGCGTTGGTCGTCAATCTTGAGCACTGGAACTGTATCTGGTACTTGTAGGCATATGTATTGGCAGTATTGATGTGTAAGTGTATCTGTGACTACAATATCTGTATAAGGATATTTTTGTACAACTTACTGTTGTTTAATATGATAGGTTTCCGGTATGTTTGGATTAAGGTACTCGTAAGTAGCAGAGGTCGCTGAAACTTATAGACCTGTACATATCAAAATATATGTTAGAGCAAAGGGTGTCATCACGTCGTTGGTGGATTCGGCAACGCCGTTACCGGCATTATGACACAGGGAAGTGAAAAGGAGAGACGTCGTTGGGCTCCACATTGACACAAACACGCCATAACGCAACCTATTATCTCTTTTTTCTTTTTTTTTCTTTAAAAAATGTATGTGTTGTGTTTGAGTGTGTGTTTACAGTGTGTGTGTGTTTTTAGTGTGTGTGTGTGTTGGTGTATGTTTGAGTGTGTGTTTACACGCAGGTAGAGTGTAGAGGAAGAAGAAAATTTTACATTTTAGTTCAGTCTTTGTGATTTTAGTCCCTGTTTTTTTCATTAAAAAAGATGTTTTAGTTTTATTACTTAAAAATATATTATTTTGTATTTAATTTGTTTTAACAAATGGAAAAGAATAAAAATAGTGGGTCCAAAAAGTGGAGTTATGGTTACCTGGTTTTTTTTTTTTGGTGTTATGGTGTTAAAGCTGACGTGGCACCCAAAAAATGGTGTTACGGTGTTATGACACCTGATGCTCTTAGGAGTAACATTATGACAGCCCTTCCTCGGTTCCTCCCGAGGATCATTCTGAGGCTTTTTCATTAATATATGTCGTAAGGGGTATGTAGAGTATAACACAAACATTAAAGTAAAGTAGGTATAAAATGGCTATTGAATACAATTTATATATGATCCCCGCTTAAAACATTTACAACAAACCTAGCCTATAGTAGCTTATCAGTTACCACTTAAAACTCGACTTCTACAACTATTTTTCTTTGCATATATTGTTTTGAATCCATAATAATTTAAGGTAACATAAAAATGTCTACACAGCGGTTTCCACAGATCAGTTGTAACACAATGCCAAACATTCTTTAGTTACAAACGCGTCACTCAAATCTGATAGCTTTTTCCTTTCAGCGCCTTAATAAAAGATCTATCAATCATATCTAATGTTAAAGGCCAACTCAATAAACTCTCAGAATGTAAGATTTAAAAATCATAGAATGGTTGTGTCAGGAAAAAGTGACTGCAAGAAATATTAGGCTAATTACCGTTTGTGACGATGAGTATTGTTGGTAAAGGTATTTACCTGATAAGCACCAAGAAGATGAATAACTGTGCAAACATTCACAACATCGACGAGCCAAAATGGATCATGAAACCCGAATCCAGTCAGAAAATATCTGGGCGCATCATTTCCAAATGCTATATATCCAAGCACTTCACACAACATATAAAACACAGTTGATGCCATAATTCCAATGGTTGTAGCCTTTTCATTTGTTTG
>BQNB010189011.1:0-11904 GCA_026074375.1 Tanacetum coccineum | reverse complement strand
AGTTCCCGCCGAGAACCTGAATCACAAAAGTGAACAGAATTATCCAAGCCACAAGAAAGGAGTTTTTCAGGACTGGGGTTTTATCCAGGTAACTCGAATTGATGGCAATTTTGCCCAATTCTTTCTTAACAGCCTCAGGCCAGTTGATGAACAAAAGGTGTTAAAATCAAGGGTCAAAGGTCTTTGCCCATTTAAAACTGAAAACTTGATAAGGAATTCCCTGAGTGGGCGTTGCTCAGTTTCATCAGTTGATGGAAAAGGGTCATATGCAACAGTAGTGCTCCAAAACTCCCTGAGGAAGTTCTGATAGACCACTGAGGGACAGTTGGTAAAAGCTTTGTTCAAAGGACAATTTAGCAAAAATTTCATTATGGGCTTGTAAGCAGGCATATTTGGTGGGTAGTTGAAGTTACCCACCACATTGTTGGTCTAAAAAGTCACATTCTCCACAGTCATGTTGTTCCATTGAGGAGCATACTTGATTGTTTGTTGTTCTGCCATTTTAGATGAATATGTCGAGAAACACAAAATTTTAATGGCAGAATATTACATACCATATGGTCACAAGTTAATGTCTAACGTTGATCGTTGCCGCGAAATGTGTAATATGTTATCAAAAGGAGAAATACAAAGATGGATATCTTTGTAATGAGCACGATTGACCAAACAAAATGATTTGAAATAGTTTTCAATGAACAATTGATAAATGAGTTAAGCTTGTTTTTACCAGAAAAGATGAACACCCACACACTTGCTTTGAGAGAGTTTGTAAATTTGTGTACTTTTCTGGGGGGTATTTATAGGGGAGTGGAAAAGATTTTACACATAATTTTAAACTTTTCATTTTGAAAAAGTTAAAAATTTATTGGTACTACATTTAATGCATTTTCCCACTAGTTGCACGATCCCGTTTTTCATGAAACTGTTGCGCCGTTTCACTTTTGCAGTGATGACGTATGAATAACGGTCAAAAGTCTTTTGATTAGACATTTTGGGAAGGGATATGGTTTGTGGGAGTGAGCATTAAATGCATGGTGGGTTATTTGAGTGATATTGGAAGAAGTGGGGACCCATGACTGTTGGATGATAGTTAGAATATTTGTTCCTTATTTAATGTGTTTAGTCACCAACTTAGGACATTAAGTAACTAAAGACTTAGAGCATTTAGTTACTTCATTTAATGTGTCCCTCAGTGTCATGGGATTCATATGTGTTTCAGGGAGATGGTTTCAGGGAGAAAAGAATATACACCACACTGAACGTGTTTGATCAGGAAGACTGATCAATCAATATTCAACATGCCTAACTCTGCTTTCAGCCTTGTGAAAGTAGGTTCATCCAGAGGTTTAGTAAATATATCAGCTATCTGATACTCAGTGGGGATAAAGTGTAATTCTATGTCTCCTTTAAGGATGTGATCCCTGATGAAGTGATATCTTATGTCAATATGCTTGGTTCTTGAGTGAAGGACTGGGTTGTTGGATATTGCAATGGCACTGGTGTTGTCACAAAAGATGGGTACCATCTTGTAATGGATGTCATAGTCACTGAGTTGACTTTTCATCCATAGGATACTTGCACAACACCCAGCAGCAGCAACATATTCAGCTTTAGCTGATGACATAGCCACTGACTGTTGTTTCTTGGCACTCTAACAAACTAATTTTCCACCAAGTATTTGACACGCACCTGAGGTGCTTTTTCTGTCCATATTATAACCAGCGTAGTCTGAGTCTGAATATCCTTTGAGATCAAAGCCTGAACATTTTGAATAATACAGACCAAGGGTTGGAGTACCTTTTGGGTACTTGAGGATTCTTTTCACAGCTGTTAGATGTGATTCCTTTAGATTGGACTGATATCTTGCACATAGGACTGTGGAGAATTGGATATCAGGCTTTGTGGCAGTCAAGTACATCAGTGACCCAATCATTCCCCTGTATGAGGTCTCATTAACTGGTTTTCCAGCTAGATCAGGACCTAGGTTGTTGTATGGGACCACCATGAGCGTTTTCACTGAGGAACTATTAGAAATTTTATATTTTTTAAGTAGGTTCCTAGTGTACTGTTCTTGACAAATAGAGATTCCTTTTTCATCCTGTTTGATTTGCATTCCAAGGAAGTATGTAAGTTCTCCTATCATACTCATTTCAAATTTCTTTGTCATCAGCTTCTCAAACTGTTTACAAAGTTTAGAACTTGTTGAGCCAAATATGATGTCATCTACATACACTTGAACAAGCAGGGTATCCCCTTTTGATTTATAGATAAACAATGTGTTATCTATTCTTCCCCTTGTGAACTTGTTTTGAATAAGGAAAGTATAGAGTGTCATATACCATGCCCTTGTTGATTGTTTTAGTCCATAAAGGGCTTTGTCAAGTTTACAGACATAGTTAGTAAACTCACTACTTTCAAAACCAGGAGGTTGTTTGACATAAACTTTTCATTTAGTTTACCATTTAGAAATGCACTTTTGACATCCATTTGGTAAACCTTGAAGTTCATGTATGTAGCAAAGGCAAAAAATATCCTAATGGCTTCCATTCTTGCCACTGGTGCAAAGGTTTCATCATAGTCAATTCCTTCTTCCTGACTATAACCTTGTGCAACCAGTCTTGCTTTATTTTTTGTGGTTATACCATGCTCATCTTTCTTGTTCCTGAATACCCATTTGGAGCCTATGGCTATTTTTCCATAAGGGAGAGGAACAAGAGTCCATACTTTGTTTCTATAGAACTGATTCAGTTCTTCTTGCATGGCATCAATCCATCCTGGGTGCTTTAGTGCCTCAGACACCTTTTTAGGTTCTATCTCAGAGAGAAAGTCAGCAAATAGACATTCACTAGCTGAGGCAGCTGTAAGCTTGGCAGCCATGCTTCTTGTAAGCATGCCTTCACCAAGATTACCAATGATATTTACAAGTTTAATGTGTTGGTCTCTTGACCATCTATCCTGAGGAACAAGATGAGAACTTGTAGAAGCTTGATTTGTGATGTGAGACTGAGTGACATCAGGGACTAAAGGTTTCGTAATGGATCCTGAAACTTCAGCATTATTTCTTGATGGTACATCAGTAGGTTGAGTGATCATTTGATCATTCTGAATGTTTTGTTTAAGTGTCCCTTTAGTGTTGATTAGATCAGGAGGACCTTCAGTATCCTTAGTGTGAGGTATTTTAGGCTCATTAGGAGCAAGCACTTCAAGGACATGATTTTCTTGGGTAATTTCAGTGAGTGAACGTCCATGAGGAATGATGTAGTATGAGATGTCAAAATTTACTTGATATTGTCTAGATAGATCATCCTCTTGAAATTCATCAAGATGATATCTAAAGGAATCATCAATTCCTATCTCATCTACTGAGGTATTGGTAAACCTTATGGCTTCCATACTTTCATCAAATGTTACATGATAAGTCTCCTCTATTTGTTGTCTTCTTATGTTATAGACTCTAAAAGCCTTTAAGGCAGAGGAATATCCTAAGAAATATCCATCATTAGCTTTAGCATCAAATTTGCCAAGATGATCCTTGTGGTTTTGAATAAACACAGGACATCCAAACACATAAAAGTAACTGATATCAGGAATTCTTTCCCTGAATATTTCATAGGAAGTTTTATCATGTCTTTTGACAATGATTGATCTACTCTGAGTATAACAGGTTATTCTGACTGCATCAGTCCAGAAGTGCTTAGAAAGTATTGATCCATTCAGCATAGTTCTAGCAGCCTCAATGAGAGTTCTATTTTTCCTTTTAGCTACACCATTTTGTTCAGGTGTATAGGGAGAAGAGAAATTTTGATAAATTCCTTTCTCATCATAGAAACTCTCAAGCTCATGATTTCTAAACTCATTCCCATTATCAGTTCTGGTTTGTTTAACTTTTACATCATTTTGGTTTTCTACCATCCTGATAAAAGACATAATCATTTCAGGTGCTTGACTCTTCTTCTTGAGGAAGCATACCCATGTGTACCTTGAGTACTCATCAACAATGACTTGGGTATATTTCTTATGATTTATGGACATTAGACTTACTGGTCCAAACAAGTCCATATGAAGAAGATGCAAACACTTTCTGATAGAGAAGTTTTGTTTAGTTTTGAATGAAGCTCTATGGTGCTTCCCTTTTTCACATGTTGTGCAAGGTTTATCCTTTGAATAAACTAGGGAAGGAAGACCAAGAACTTTGTTTTGTTTGGCAAGTTTATTAATGTTCTTGAAATTAAGATGTGATAGCCTTTTATGCCATAGCCAGTTTACACTTTCTGAGGCTTTGGCAAAGAAGCAGGCTCCATTTGGAGTCAGTGATGACATGTCAAGGATATATACATCATTTCTTCTAGGTGCTATCAGGACAATTGCTTTGTTAGCAATAAATATTGTTCCTTGCATATTATCAAACTGTACAACATACTTAGAATCACAGAGTTGACTAATGCTAATTAGATTGTACTTAAGACCATTTACAAATGCCACTTTTGTAAAAACTATACCCCTATAGTTTATTGAACTATATCCCTCAGTAATACAAGATGAGTTATCACCAAACACCACCTTAAGATCTGGTTGCTCTACATATTTGTGCAGATAACTCTTGACACCAGTCATACTCCTTGAGCATCCACTGTCCAGGTACCAGATGGGCTCTCTGATGTGTCTCTACATAAATAATAAACTTGGGTTAGTTTCTTTTGTGAACCCACTTTTTGGTGGGCTCCCTGGCCTTTGCAGCCTGAATTTTTTCACATCTTTTGAAGTGATCAAACTCATTGTGATCAGAGGTCGAGTGTACAGTGCTTCCACATGTATTACACTTTACCCCAATTGAGGATTCATTAGACTGAGAAGATTCAGCTAGTACTCCTCCTCTAATCTGAATAACACGATTGTGTCCTGAGGTAGAGTGATCATAGCTTCTACAAATTTCACACTCAGGGTAGTTTTTACAATCATCAGGCATGCGATCATTAAAACCATAGTGTGTGCATGGTAGGAAAGGCTTTGCCTTTGCTCTCAGGATCTGCTTGGAAGGAGATGCATATTGATAAGGCCGAGCCTTGTAGTTTTCACTTCTTTTTAGTGAAGCAATATACATCTCATGATCTGAGGTCCTATGATCCTCCCTTTTGTATATCATGCAGTAGAGAATCCTATAGCAATCATCAGTTGAATGATTGGTATAGTAACAGAGTTCACACTTAAGTTGTGGCTTTTGAATAGGCTTGGGCCTGAGTGATTTTGACTAGCCAGTACTATGAACTTTGGGTTTAGAATCATGACTTATTTTAGATGAATCAACTGATTTGGATGACTCAGCCTTTTGAATCTTTGAATTTGATTCTTGAGTCTTTTGGTCCGATTTGATCTTTTCATCTATTAACATCTGAACGAGTTTGGTTAATTCATTTAACTTTAATTCTTATTCAGTGTCTTTGACTTCAGTAGGAACTGAAGGTGTGGTTTGCTCAGATTCACTAACAGTGACAGTTCTTGAAACTCTTTCGTTAGAAGAATCTTGTGTTTCAGGCTTTGTGTGTTTCATGATACTTAAGCCTGGTCTTTCTTTTGGAGAGTAGGGTTGAAAGGTCAATGGCATTACCTCTGAGCTTGGTGAAGCTCCCTGAAGAATTTTCAGGGGAGGTAGCGGAGTAAGGAATTCAGCTTCAGAATCTTTGGATGATTCAAGGGTATTTGAAGTTTTAAGAGACTCATTGACAGCTTGACTTTCAGGGACTAGAATTCTTCCAGTATTAATGTTTGGAAGTTTGTTGTCAGGATTGAGTCTCTCAACCCAATCTTTGGTTTTTGGAACCATTTCTTAGTCATACCCCATGGAAGCAGGAATGAAAAGATTTTCATTTTTATTTATTTTAGATGATGACTCAGTGAGTAATTCACCACCAAGAACTTTCTTCTTTTGGTAAGGAATTTGCTCACTTATGCATTGACTAACCTTTTTTGAGCTAGTTATTCATTTTTTATTGATCTTTTTCTCCTCTTTGAGTTGTTCTTGAAGAGCATGATTTAAATTTATAAGTTCAGTGTTTTGAATTTGAAAAGTGACTGCATAAGCTTGGCGTGTGTTTTATCTTAGCAATTCATCTCTACACTTATTTAATTCAAAAACCATTTTGTTATACTTAGAAAGTAAGTTTAATCGCTGCTCTTCAACAAACTTAAGATCAATGTTGATATACTTCAAGTAATTTTGCCAATCGGCATCTTCATCCATAAAGAGAAGAGTGTTTACCTTTCTCATGGTGATGTCGACCCATTCACCATTACGAGCATGACTCTTTCCAACAGTGAGCTCATCATCAGCTAGAGCCATCAGTACCTTGACCTGAGTGACTTCTTCTTTATCAGAAACCTCTTCCACATCCCAATCAATGGTTTCAACGACTAAACCTTTGTTCTTTGGTTGGCAGGTCTTTGGGTTCTAAGAACTTGAGGGACTTGCCTCAAGGAGTGCAAACTTAGCTTTCATCTTTGTATCAGCTATGTTTTTTTGTATATCGCATTTTCTGAAACTTTGGATCAGCTTGATTATTTGAGTTAGAAAAAGACTAAATAAGTTTTTGAGTAAACTTTTGTTGAAAGCCTTTAGACACTGATGAGTAATTATATTTACTGGTGATTTGTAAGAAGGTTCAGACGTTTTAGAAAAGCAGTCTCTTGCAAAATGACCTTTGTTGCCACATTTGTAACATTCAGTATTTTCATTTGCCTTTTGACTTGAGAAATTGTTTCTTCTTTTTATAAAACATTTTGAGTTTGCCAAAAGGGCTCTTTCATGATACTCAATATCTAAGTCTCTTAGATACTCCTCACTAGACCTTTCATCTACTTCATCATCAGAATTTTCTTGGAAATCCTGAATGACATTGTTAGAAAAGAAGGCAGTAGAAATTGGAGTGCTTGAGGGAGTAGTAATGGGGCCTTTTAGTGTCAGAAATACTACGTTGGATTAGGTAGTCTTCATAGACCACCCCTCACATAGATATCTGCAAGGTCAAGAGTCTGAGTATGATTGGCATTCCTCAGTCCCTGAGAGAAGGTTAGCCACTTCTCAGGGAGACTGTTCACGAAACCAACATTGATTTCATGTTTAGAGAGGTTAACACCATCATTGGCAAGCTCATTGAGCAGGGTCTTATAGCGGGTGTAGGTCTGTGAGAGACTTTCAGTGGACTTTGCCCTGAAAGTTTGATACTCAAGTTTCAGATCCATGATCCTATTTTCCTTGGTATCTGAGGGACCTTCAAAGCTGTGAACCAAGTCAGTCCATGTTTCTTTCGCTGAAACACAACTAATGACAGATTCCATTATGTCATCTGGTAGACATGACATAATGATGCTTTTAAGGCGCTGGTCTTGAACGACCACCCTCCTCTCATCTGGAGTCCATTGGGACTCAGGCTTAGCATCACCTTCAGCTGTTTTTGGCTGAAATGGACCATCCTTAATACATTTTAAGTAATAGGGTTCCATTCCCGCTAAGTAGCAAAGCATTCGCTTTTTCCACTTATTAAATTTTCCCGGCTCTAGTTTAGGAGCAATAGCAGCGTAGCTACCTCCCTTTTTGTCAACTAGCTGGGGTACATCATTTACTGCAGCCATTTAAGGATCTAGGTTTTAAAAACTTAAGTAAATTAGTGTTAAGTAAGTTTTACAAACCTGAGGCTCTGATACCACTTGTTGTTCCCACTTAGTTAGTGAACAATAACTACAAAGTTATCATTAACTAACTCATGGCTAGCAAGTAAAGAAAACAGTTTGTTGTTTGAAAAGATTTTTGTACGTAAATATAGTTAGTAAGTAAAAGACACAAAAATAACTTTTCAACGTTTAACTCTTTTTATTAAGAATTATACCCCATTGTATGCGGAACTACAATGGGGATTGAATGACAATGTGTGTGTGTGATCTCCTTACTAATAACTTTGCATAAACCTAAAGTGTTATGCAAAGTTAACTACTATGCTAACCAACTGAGCTTGCTCAGAGACTTAGTAGATTTGGAGGAGTAGACGTGTGTTTATGAAATATACGATTTTAAATGCACAAACTTAACATCTACTCCATTATAAGAGTTCTATTTATACTAATTAGGTAGGGTCACACCTCTTGGGTGTTGAGCACTTATCTTGGATCTAATAGGTTAATACATGTGTACTAATTTGTCCCTATTACAATATCTATTCTAAGTATGGGACAAATGCTCTTTCCAAGTTCAGTTCCTGACACTGAACTTGTCTTATACCCTCTTCAGGATAAGTTGACTTCTGGAGATAAGAGTTTGGACTTATCTGCTTTCAAACTATCCTGCCTATTCTTCAATCTCTTGTCTTTAGGGTCTTCTAGTTGTTGGAGATCGTAAGAGGCTCAGTGAGTCTATTGCCACGACTCACTGAACCCATCACCTTCTTCTTTGGCTCAGGCTTCATTCACTGAGAACCGCCTCACTGAATGCTAGAGTATTTCTTGTAGACTCAGACTGAGCATCTTGAAGGCAACTCATTGAGTGACTGTTCACTCAGTGACCTTGAATTGTTAAAGGATGTTTACACTTAGGTTATTTTGTATTCAATGAAATTAGCCCAACAAGTTTCGGTACGATCCAGTTTTGATCGGTCCGGTCCAGTTTTCAGACTGTGAGCACCCCCGCAACAATCATTTTGTATAAATAGATATAAATAGGGTTTTTCTAACATGTGCCCTAAAGGCACATGATAAAGTGGGGACAGAAAGCTGTATGTCAGAGACTTATTGGCCAGCAGTTATTATTAATAATCATTATCAAGTCTCACAATTACCTACTGGCCAATCAAGCTGTGACACACAACCTCTGGTCCCTGCCTTATGATGTGCATTAGCAAACCCATATAAATAAGAAGACCAAAGGGTCAAACAGTTAAAAGTTACATCAACGGTCCAATTAAAACTAACTTGTTAAATCTTAACAACCACCGTTTCACTCACTCACTCACTCACCGGAAAAATCAACACCACCACAACATCTCCACCGTTATCATAACACAAGGTACTATTCAATTTGCATTTTTTTATTAACTTATATAATATTTTTGTTTAATGATTCAATTTGTGTTACTGGTATTAAATTTTGAATCTTTTTTATAAAAGGGTTTAATTTGTGTTAAATTTTGAATCTTTTTATAAAAGGGTTTAAATTATGCATAATATTAGATCAAGAAATTAAAAAGGTTTAAATTTGGGGATCAATTTTAAAAGAATTATTAATTTGGGGTAATATTTTTATAGGATCTTTTTCTTATATATAAATATGGCTTTAGGGATTAAGTTTATTATTATTCATTAATTTGTAAGTTTATTATCGTAGTATTAGAATCTGTGAATGTTACATTTTACGGTTTAATAAATGGTTATGGCTATGGTTTTGTGGATGAATTCTTGAAAATAGTCGCAAACGTATAAGGGTTCTTTGTTGTTGACCACATTGATACAAACCCGCGTGTTATAGTTATAGTTACGTGTTATGGTTTAATAAATAGTTATGGCTATGGTTTACTGATAAATTTTTGAAAATAGTTGTTTACGGGTTCTTTGTTCTTGCCCACATTGATACTAACCCGCGTGTTATGACTAGAGATTGTTATCGTATAGGTTTAGGATCAGTTGTAGTTGCGTTTTATGGTTTATTAAATAGTTATGGTTATGAGTTTTCTTGCGGTTAGTGTGCCATCCAATGCACTTTTACTCTTCTAAGACTGAGATTGTTAGATGAGGTTTGCGAGACTCCAACATTCTTCATAAAGTTTTGATATTGTACGTTTTAATCTGTTAACCAAAACAATAAGTGGGTGCCCACTTTACCCGAGCCTGTTTGATTCGAAATGCAAATTCCCTCGCTTTGACCCAAGCCTGTGACGACCCAAGTCCGTTTTGACCCGAGCCCAAACACGCCCGACCTGCACCTCTAGTACTTTCAAACATTCTAGTGTTTTGTGTTGGGTTTTGGAGTTACAAGTTGTTGCAATTCTTCTTATGCAAATGATGCCAAGTGTGCAACCAAAATATCACACAACAACGATCTTGATTTGGCACTTACCGAGGTCGTGTTCATAATGTTGATTTGGTAAAGTCGTAGAATATATCTTTCTATGTAAGTGCACATTTCTTCACCTGTTGATGATATGACATTAAGCATATTTTAACAAAGACTCATTAAGTGCTAAATCATATTAAATGCTAAATTAGTAAATTTTCCATTAGTAAGAACTAAACGCTGAGGCCTGGAAATTCTCATGAGTTGGTAACCAGATTACTTAAACCACCATTAGAAGGACGACTTGGTTCGGAGATTCTTAAACTACCATTAGATTTAGTAAACAGGCTTGCTTAGAATCTAGTGTCTAGGAAAAAGGATTTATTTCATATATCACCCTACTTTGAACTTTAATTTCATATATACCCAAAGTGCAATCGATGAATGCATAATGTACAATGTTTTTAAAGCATGTTTGGGTATATATGAAATTTCCATCTTTAAAGAGTTCCTTCACCACTTAGATGCTACGAGAATCAACAACGACCTTTGATGAGCAACACCATGATCTCATTGACCAACATCTTTGTTAGGTACATAGAAATTAGGTGGTAGTAACCCTACCCAAAACAACAACTATGCCTGCAGAAATACGCTACATTTCTGATTGCAACAACAAGAATTTCTAGCCAGACTTGTACTAAAACATAGAAACTTACATATGAAAGCCAACCCGTCCAAACACAAAACGTAACAAAGCCAACATCAAAAGTGGCATCCTAGAAATAACTGCTTAGACCACAAACAATAAACATTAGCAAACTTTAGTGACTCTCCTTTTCAATCTTTAGAACCAACATGTGTTTCTTAGTTAATGATGCCTTTATACCGGGATCACCTTTAAATAGTCTTTATTCTATCTTTTGCGTTTTATTTGGTTTTCCTTAATCTTATCGTAGTATTAGAATCTGTGATTGTTACATTTTACGGTTTAATAAATGGTTATGGCTATGGTTTTGTGGATGAATTCTTGAAAATAGTCGTAAACGTAAAAGGGTTGTTTGTTCTTGCCCATATTGATACAAACCCGCGTGTTGTAACTAGAGAGTGTTATCGTGCAGGTTTAGGATCAGTTGTAGTTACGTTTTATAGTTTAGTAAATGGTTATCGCTATGGTTTACGGATGAATTCTTGAAAATAGTCGTAAACGTAAAAGGTTCTTTGATTTTGCCGACATTGATACTAACCCGCGTGTCGTAACTAGAGATTGTTATCGTATAGGTTCCAGTTAAATTTTGGTTTTATCGATGGACTCTTTTTTTTTGGGTAACCATGGTTTCCGACCTTTTGGCCAACTAAACGTGGGTGGACTCTTGAAACACCCGTATATGTAAAAGAGATATTTGTTACTATTTACTAAACTGTGTTAAAAGTGTTTTGTTCTTTTTTGATTGCTACGTTTTTTAGTTGTTTTGCGTAAAATTTTGGTTATAGGGTTATAAATTGTTATGTTTTTGGTTTCGTGGTTGAAACTTTGAAACGGTCGTATCCGTAAAAGGGATATCTGTTCTTGTCCATGTCGATACTAACACGCGTTAATCCACTTTGTTCTTGTTTAGTTGCTTGGTTCTATTAGTTTTTTTATATTGATCTTGTGTCTATTTGATTGTGTGACTAACGTTGATTTTTATTGTGTTTTTGCAGAAGCGATTATCTGAATTTCTTTTCAGTACAAAATGGATGTGGATCAAGTAAAGCTTGTCATTGAAAACGTTTCATGTGATACAGTCAAGAGATTGGATGGAAGTGATAAGGATGCTACTATGGGACTCAAGAATAGTATTAATCTGTCTTCGTCACCATTGGTTGAT
>BQNB010189010.1:0-11205 GCA_026074375.1 Tanacetum coccineum | reverse complement strand
ATCATACTATAAACTATTAAACTACGAGCTATAATAAACAGTAAAATACAAGGGGTGACCGAGTCTTTTTCTCATATCTAACATAGTTTATCGTAGTAGTAGTAGTATGTAGTGTTAAATAAGTGTTTTGTGTTGTTGTGTAAAATAGCTTGTCTTTTCCATTACCCGTGTTTCCATGTTGTTGTTGTTGTTTACTGTCCAGGATTGCCCGGATTGTGAAGACTCTCAGTTTTGTCATTCATCAAGAGTTTCACATCTTCAGCTTCAATTGGGAATCCGATATCCTAATCTTATCGACTAACGTTTTATCTTTTGGCATACCTCATAAATGGCCTTAGGATTAATGTAGTACCCTTCAAAACATCGAGGACGATGTTTAGTTCTAGTTTGGGGGGGTATCTTCGATTTGATTGTTGCCTGCAGCATTGTTACCACGTAAACCCGTTTTTACCACCAAAATACCAAAAAAATGAAAAAATTGAAAATTTTTCAAAAATATAATAAGTGTTTTGTCGCAGTTTTGCTTTTCTTTTGGGTAGAATAAGAATAATTTTTGACTTGATCGGGCGTGTTGAGCCCTAGCTAGTTCCTTTAGGCCAAGCTTTCACGAATTCTATAGCTTTGAATTTTAAAAATGTGAAGAACGAGAAATGATAGAGTTAAATATAAGTTTATGTGCTAAGCAAGATTCTTCTAAAAACTTATACAAGTAACTTGTGGTTTTCTCTCCCGTGAATTTCTAATCCACCTAATCATACGTACTCAATTTAATTCAACTAAGTCAATCGATGTTTTCAGAAAAAGCTTCAAATTTGTAACTTGAATTTTCAAATCGAGATTTTGTAGTGATTTAAAAGATAAATGCCAAAGAAGCATGAATGAAATGTGAATGCAAAAATGCATGAATGTTGAAATTTTGCCAATGAAGCATGCAGTTGATATTATGGAACAAGTTAAAGATGTGTCGTGATATCCCACCTCGAGAGTTAGGCAGGGTTCACAATACGTTTCATGAAGTGCTATTCCGACGACCCATTAGTCGTTCCGATAGATGGACTTCATATTGGTGCCAAGCTCCAGATTGTGGAGGAACCTGTAGAAATCATGGATAGAGAAGTCAAGCGGTTGAAGCAAAGCCGCTTTCCAATTGTCAAGGTTCGATGGAACTCGAGGAGAGGTCCTGAGTTCATATGGGAACGCGAAGACCGATTCCAGAAGAAGTATCCGCATCTTTTCACCAATCGCGCATCTTCTTCCAATGCCACGTCGTTAAGCCTTGAGGACAAGGCTCACTTAACGGGGGGAGACTATAACACCCCGTGTTTTAGGGTCATTGACGTCGTCAATAAATCCACTATGTATTTTTAGTATTGTACGCGTTTGCTTCTAATCGTAATCGTTAAGTTAAATCGCGTAAGCTAAAAATTATCGTTCAATGTAATCGGGTGTCAAACAATTAAATGTTTACATCAAGCAAGTGTTAAGTAATTATTTTGAGGATAATTATTAACTTTGTTCCTTTTTATTTTTATTGGTTACGTAAATTGGTTACGTTTCGCAATTAAATACGTTTAGGCATTCCCGGAACCACCAAAACTTTTCTACGCTCCAACAAATACCCACTTTTATACCCAATACATAAAAATTACATAATATTATCATATATATCATACATAGGCCGGATATGGAGCTAAAAATGCAAGAAAATATCATAAGAGAACACATCTCCATGTTTTCATGGGATGTTCTCAACTATTAGGGGACATCTACCCATTTTTTTCATACTTTGACCAAAGACCAAGACCAAAGACTCCTTAAGACCCTCCTTGTGTTCCTTGGACTAGTCAAGAGTGTACATAAGCTAGCAACTAGGAAAAGATAACACACACATCTCATATCTTAAGGTGTAAACAACAAAATCTCTCCCATTTCTCTTCACATAACCCACGGCTCAATTCACCCTCAATACACAATCCATGTCTTGATTTTCTAAGACCATACAAGTGTTTATACATCATACTTAAGGTATTCTAAGAAGTATTGAAGGTTGGGATAACCATTTGCAAGGTTTAAGGAAGATAATTCAAGATTAGGGTTTTGGAAGAGATTAGGGTTTTCAAGGTTTATTATCTTGGGTTTTCATCTAAACAAGGGTTTAGATCACTTTGTTCATCATCCTACCTCATTATTAAGGTTACCTAAAAACCTTAATCTCTTTATTTCTTATGATTATATGTGTATATGATGTTTATATAGCTAAATCACTATTAAGTAAACTTTATAAATGAGTATACAAATGAATTGCAAAAGGGCTGTTTAGATTCGACTTTCATACAGTGGGTTTGACACTTTATAAAAATAATACGTCTCATGACGATTCTAAAAAGGTAAGAAACTCGAAAAACGGATTAATAACGGAAAAGATACGATAAATATACGTTTTACGTTAATACCGGGTTTTATAAAATAAATTTTATAAAAAGTTACTGTTCATCAGTGACATTTATTTTTGAAAACATCATTAATATGATAGAACTTTTAAAAACGAAGACGTGCTCGAAAGAATCGCTAAAAACGGAGCTATAACGAATAAGATACGACATTTACGGGTTTCACGCTAATTAAAACGTAAAAATAAGTGTATGAGCTGTTGTGAACAGTAAAAACACTATTCATCACAGAATATTGAAAAATTAAAAATGTAATATTTTGATCACTCGTCTTAGTACGAAAGCGTGGGCATAAGAAACGTCAAAATCGGGCTTAAAACGCAAAAGTTATGCTATAATTACTAAACGGTAATTATAAACGTTTTTACTTATTAAACACAATTTTACCAAAACAATTAGATAGTGATTGAGCTATATAGACCTATATGTGGTATTAGTTAAGCAAAGTGCTATATTACTAGGGAGTTTCATAATGAGGCCTCTTCGGGGTGGCGTATCGACGAGTTGTTGGATTTACGATTTAAAGTGTCCTAGCTCCTCATACGTTCACTACATGACCTCTTAATTATGATAGCCCGAACGATAGTATGATGAGCTATATAGGAATATATGATATTGATTAATCAAGGTACTTAGTACTTATATGACCTATAATTGTTTAGGTTGCATTCAGGCGATTTACGTGACGCATTTTTACTTGGGAAGTATATTATTGATTAACTCACTCGAGGTGAGTTTATAGCCCCACGTTTTACTGATTTTACTTATTTTTTTGGGGTGAGAACATGCTTGGTTACAAATTTATTTATACAGTTAATTCAAACTCATTATTTGGGTATTTTCAACTCGTTTACAAATTGGTTAAAGCACTCATTTATTTATCTCGGGACGAGATGGCATTGCTTGTTTCACTATATTTTTTTAATACAAGGTCCTTATTAAAGTGTTATCCCGAATGATTACGGATTAGCTTAAGTGAATTGAACTGTGAATTACCTGGAGGGTAAGCGCGAGTGTTATGAAATAGATCTATTGGGGGTTGACTACTCCCGTTCGGGTGATTAGCTATCACTAGTTCGAGATCGAACTAACGAACGTTATAACATTGTCGGAGCACAACACGATATCCTGATGAATCTGAACCTTACGGTGCCTTGAATAAAGTGGCATACTTATAATGAGTCTATGTAGCGGTTCCATAACTTAGAGTAATCGTAATCATTGTTTTATACTCATATGAATATTTACGTTGCCTTGAATAAAGTGGCAAATCAAACTCGGAAATATTTTGGGATATTGTGCTCATTACAATATATACTTGGAAACAATTTGGGATTATATATATTTTAAGGGAACCTATATATGTAGGTTTATGGGTTGCAAGTCTTGTATGGGCGAAACTTGGAACACAGTAAACCTATATATATAGTTTTTGGGATTTACAGTTATTTGTACAAAAACCTATGAACTCACCAACTTTAATGTTGACACTTTTAAGCATGTTTTTCTCAGGTGAATTAGATGCTTGGCCTATATGATGTGCATTGGAGTCTAAACAATACAAGAATACTTTTCAAACGACACTTAGAGGTCGTTCTCTCATGACTTGTGCAATGGTATTATGAAGTAACGCTCCCGGAAACATATTCCGATGCGACCCAATTTTGGGGGTGTTATAGTTTTTCTCTTTCCTTTCTACTCAGAGCATCAGCCACCACATTGGCTTTACCGGGGTAGTAGCGAATCTCGCAGTCATAGTCGCTCAAGAGTTCAATCCACCGCCGCTGTCGCATATTGAGCTCTTTTTGGTCCAAGATGTATTGCAGACTTTTATGATCCGTATAAACTATACATTTCGTTCCATACAGATAATGTCTCCACAACTGAAGTGCAAAAACTACGGCCCCCAACTCTAAATCGTGGGTCGTATAATTTTCTTCGTGCTTCTTTAATTGTCGCGAGGCATATGCGATCATCTTCTCCCTTTGCATCAAAACTGCTCTAAAACCTTTGATCGACGCATCGCAGTATACAACAAAATCTTCTATCCCTTTAGGCAACGACAAGATGTGCGCACTGCATAGTTTCTGCTTCAACATTTTTAATGCCTCTTCTTCTTCTTCACCCCATTCGAACTTCTTGTTTTTCTGAGTTAGCTTGGTTAGTGGTTTTGAAATCAAAGAAAATCCCTTGATGAACCTTCGATAATATCCAGCCAAACCCAAAAATTGTCTTACTTCGGTTGGTGTTGTAGGCGCGGCCTAATTTTTAATGGCTTCAATTTTTGAGGGATCAACGTGTACACCTTTGCTATCGATCACATGGCCAAGAAATTGCATAGAATCTAACCAGAAGTCACACTTTGAGAACTTGGTGTACAACTGCTCCTTCTTGAGTAACCCCAAAATAATCTTCAAGTGTTCTTCATGCTCCTCCTTACTCTTGGAGTATATAAGTATGTCATCGATAAATACAATCATGAATTTGTCGAGGTACGACTTGTACACTCGACTCATCAAATCCATGAATACCGCATGAATTAGAATTCATAATGACCATACCGGGTCTGGAATACGGTGATTGGGATGTCCTCTTCTCTAACGCGGAGTTGGTGATATCCCGATCGTTGATCAATCTTTGAGTACACACAAGAGCCTTAAAGTTGGTCAAATAGGTCATCAATCCTTAGGAGTGGATATCAGTTCTTGACCGTCAGCTTGTTCAGCTCGCGGTAATCGATACACATGCGGAAGGACCCATCCTTCTTCTTAACAAACAACATTGGAGCTCCCCAGGGCGATGAGCTCGGGCGAATGAATCCTTTCTATGACAGCTCCTTCAATTGATCAAACAACTCCTTCATTTCTAATGGCACCAAACTGTAAGGTGCACGTGCAAAAAGTGCTGCTCCTGGCACAAGTTCTATTTTGAATTTGACTTGTCGAGGTGGTGGGAGTCCTGGTAGATCATCAAGAAACACCTTGGGAAATTCACATATCACGGGCACATCTTCTAAGCGTCTCTCCGATGTTTCTTTCTCTGTCACATGGGCTAAAAACAACTGGCTACCTTTTTCCACGTACTTTCTTGCCTTGATACAAGATATTACTTTTAGTCTAGACACGCCTTCATTACCCTTAACTACCAACACCTCGTTCTTAACCGGTATGTGCACCTCTTTCTTTCCACAAACAATAACAGCATCGTGCTCGACTAACCAATCCATCCCAATACCAATATCAAAAGTACCAAGTTCTATGGGCATAAGATCAATTTCAAACAAGTATTTAATTAAATTCAGGGTGCAACCTCTTAAAACTGTATTCGTACTAACTATCCTTCCATCAGCCAATTCAACTTCATAACTAGTATTCAGTCTTACTGGTTTAATATCAATTAAATGACTAAGACTAGTATTAATGAAACTCTTGTCAGAACAAAAATTAAACAACACACTAGCATAACGATTATTGATTAGAAACGTACCCGCAACAACATTCGGTCCTTGACCCTTCTCGGCTTCCCTGATTGCGTAAGCTCTACCAGTAGCATTACCACCCTGCGGATTGTTCCTCTTCGGACAACGGTTCCTTGTGTTTCCTTTCTCCCCACATTCATAACACATCAAGATTGGTTGCATATTGGCACCCGTAGCCACTTCCTTACCCTTACAATCACTTGCAATGTGGCACATCTTTCCACAGTTGTTACATATTATCGTGCAGTAACCGATGTGACACTTCTTATAACGGTTGCAAAAGGGTTTGTTTCCAGTATGCCCACATTGCTCAGCTGGGGTGGTAGTCATTACCCTAGCATTTCCTTGTCTTTTATTGTTATTCTGGTGGTGATGGATGTTATCCATGTAGTTGTTTCTGTTTTTGTTGTTGCCACTCTGGTTGTTGTTGCTTTCCCACTTCCTTTTATTGTTCTCGGCAACTCTTTCAGCCTTGTCTTGAATTTTCTGTTCCATTAGAGTATGAGCCATACAAACAGCTTCATTGAGTACCACATGCCTAGAGGAAGTTGTTTCCCCCTTGATGTTTTCAGGTAAACCTTTAATGTAAAGCTCAACTTTCTTTTTCTCAGTTAGGACTGCTTCAGGACATAATAATGCCAACTTATTGAACCATTGAGTGTAAGCAGCGATATTGGTGTCTCTTAACTTTAAGATTCTCAACTCATTTTCCAACCTCTGAACCTCTTCATCCAGACAAAATTCTTCCATCATCATCTTCCTCATATCAGTCCATGATTTCCCGTTAACAACATCGATTCCCAATGTAGCGACTTGGGTATTCCACCATGTTAAGGCCCGACCTTGGAGGGTGGCAGCATCAAATTTTACCTTACTCCTTTTAGCACACTCATTGATCCTAAATACACTTTTAGTTTTCTTAAACCAACGACATAATTCAACGGCACCTTTATTACTATGGAATTAGGTAGGACCACACTTTATAAAACCAGCAAATGTACATTCCCAAACAGGTGGTGCCCCACCTTGGCCGCCATTTCCACCAGATCCTCCAGCAACATTTGGATTATTTCTAGCAGCACGATCAGCTTCTAATACCTCGACTACCTTATCCACAACTAGCTTCGAGATTGCAGCAACAAATATTCCTTTAGGAGGCATGATTCTATCAAACACAAAGAAAAATTGGTGAGTATTCATACAATGGTATAAATACAACATGTACAATTATCTTGATCACAACATGAATTAGCAATCAAATCATACAAGGAGTCACAACACATTTAATAAAGATCAAAAGTAGTCATTAGTCATTCATCACAAGATTCAGTACATGGTTGTATTGTTCACAAAATATGACACATGTCATTACAATCATGAATACTAATTCTACTAACCGACAAGCCGGTTTAGTGATTAAAATAACAAAATAAAAAACTACAAATGATGCTAAACTATTGTAGATCACGTGGGAATCTACGTGGCTCGGAGGGCTATGGGTGTCTGGGTGCAGTGGTGTCATCATCGTCATCCTCACGAGCGGCCATAGCAGCATCCCTAACCATGGCATAGGGTTCATCCGCACGTGGTGCAGAAACAAAATGAATAGGAGGCTCCTCTTGAAATTGCAACTACGCGGGTATTCTTCCTCTAACCCAGGCCTCCTAACGGCTCAAATGCTTGGCCCGACGATTCTGCTCCTTTAACTCATTAAACTACCTACTCAGGCCCAGTACAAACTTCTTCATCTCAGAGTGGTCGGAACTATTCTTTCTTACTGCCGTGTCCAAAGCTGTAATATCATACTCGTGGCGGTTCATACGAAATTCATCCTCCTTGAATTTCTTCGCCATTTTCTTCTCAGTCTTGTACCTATCAAACATTTGCTTATCCAACCTTGTCACCACCCTATGAACACTTCCCAAATTACACCCCATTGGACCAGGTGCATAAACCTAACTGTTACCTTTAAGAAGAGCTCCAGCAGATGAACTCTCTCCAACATGAAAGTTATGGACAAACTGGATAACAGGTGGTATTGGCTCATTATCAACATCAACAATAAGAACTACCGGTGGTGCAAACTCAGTCTCCTTGTCAGAGGTAGTAGGTGGTCGGTTAAGAGGATCAACCTCCTCATATGCATTAATTACCTCTTCCTCATCCTCATTATCATTCCTGCCATTATCCTCATCATCCTCATCAATCTCCATCTCCTCATCATCATCATCCACCCCATGTTCTTCTATCTCCTCATCATCATCCTCGATCAACCACCCATTCATGTTTCCTTCAGGCTGAGGTAGTGGGTGCGGTGCAAATCCATCCATATTGTTTGGTTCAGGAACAACTTGCTCAACTGGTTCTTCTTCTGGGTCTTCATCCGGGTCTTCATTCGGGTCCTCTTCTTCGTCATCTTCCATGTCATCATCACCAACATACCCCTCTGGTTGAGCGGGTTCATGGTGGAGAATAATAGGATCGGGTTCCGGTTGAACCGGCTCGTCTTCAGGCAAATCTGCAGCGTGGTCAGGAGGAGGTAGATTTGACATGATAATCTGCAATCACGCAAAATAAATATATATAAGGTTACTATATATATAAAGATTTATGCAATATACGGATGAATGCGAATGCATTAAAATGAGTATGATGATTTAATTATGATTTATTTAAACATGTAAATAAATACAAAAAGCTTTAATATAAGCTTAGTAATCCATATATATCTCGATATGTATCATTTTTATTTAATAAATACTTAACAATGATGCACCCGAAGCGTGCATAAGTACTAAGATAGGAATCACAAGTAAGACTTGAGCGGCAAACCACGAGAAATCTTTGCGCGAGAATTAAGAAAAAAAAGTGACCATTGGGTTTTCTTGCCTATAAATACTGCTCCATTCCCAGAAAATCATACCTCTTTGCATAAAATTTTCAGATAACTTTCTCTCTCTAGAAATCTTCTTTCTCTCTCTAAATCTCTTGATCACTAACATTGTTAGATCTTGTCTCAAGTGATCTAGTCTCTTATTCTCATCTCTCCTTTCTCATTCAAGTGCAAGAGAAGAACATTCGTATTCGCTAAGAAATAAATTGTTATTTAGTGATCTCTCTCTTCTTCTAAGTACCAAATCTCTATTGTAATTATCTTGTGTATTTATGTGATTCGGATTGTGTGTATATCCGATAGTGTAGATCTTGTGATTGTATAGTGATTGTGAAGTAGTAGATTGGTTCTAGCTAAGATTAGGACTCGACATTTAGCTTAGTGTCGAAAAATAACGTAAGCGATGTGTAAACAGTTTTCTCCGCCTGAAGGGAGCTTGTTGACATAGTAAAATCTTTTAACACCCCTAATTTAGTACGCAACAGAACCAACAATTGGGTGATAAATCATAGCTTAATTACACACAAATTATAAAGAATGACTCAAAAGAGACGTTATAAAACTTAGTTCCATTCATAGAAATTCAGAGTGTAAAAGTTGTCCAACAGGATCGTAACCGAATCCAACATGCAAGTTTTTAAAAACACAACCATATCTAAATGTATTTTTGAGGAATGGAACTGAAAACAGTTTAACAAATTAAAATATCGCAAGGTCCTCCTCGTGTGCTCCAAGTCCTTAACCTTGATTACCTAAGATAAATCATGCTAAAAAAGTGAACAAAATGTTGAGTGAAATCATAGAGTTTATAAGAATGAAAGTTAGAACACAAGCATAATTCATCAAATGACTTGTTGTAAGGACAAGCCATATATCAGGTTTTTATTCCATTGAGCTCATGACACCGAACTTTGACAATAACGCATAACTTGTATGCAAACACAGTTGCCCCAGTACTAGATATTATTTCCTCATATCTACGGTTCTCAATACAAATCATCCGTTAAAAGGGTGCTCGAAAGGATTCGATTCAGACCCTCAGACGGGGCTGTCAAACCCAATAGATCTATTAATTGCACTAGCATTCACCCTACGGGTAATTGACGGTTCATGAAATTAGGGACTTTGCCAATAGCTACTTAATGACAATAACATATAATCGGGTCCAGCATACCAGACACAACTTGTGTTCGAGTTTTCAAAGCAAGCATGTATCTCCCTCGGGGGGTTTAATAAAACATTTAAATTATTAAAGGCGAGGTTATGAACTCACCGTATATAGAAGATGATCGAGCGAGAAATCAACTAAGAGAAGAAGCACCAATGAATTAGTCGTGACCTAAAAGATGTGACGCGACTTAGAATTATAAGAAAAGAAAATAGATACATAGAAATAATATACATAATCATGAGATATATTTCTAAGATATGCGTGGCATTGCATAAAGACTTAACCAATGTATTTTTATCCCTCACTTGGTATACAACCTGAGTATATATCTAATTAAATACCTACTAAGTTTCGCTTATTAACTCTTATTTTACCAATGTGTACCATACGTTTTTAGATTTTGAGACTAGACGTAAAAACTCAGTTTCTGATTTTACCCCGAATTTATGGTTCTATATCTCCTAATATGTAAAGGCTATGAACGTGAGGTTTTCACCTCTGGAAAGACCTTTGAGTCTAGTTTCCAGAATGCTAGGCCTTACCCTCTAATTAATTACTCATCAATAGGAAATGACATTTTACCCTTAACAACTCTGTCTAGGAATTTTTCTGAAATTTTACCACTTATGAAAACGGCCATAAATCCTAAACCATGATAGCTATTGAAGTGAATCCAATTGGAGATGTTAGCCTAAGATGTCTACTACTGAACCATGTTTTTAAACCCAACATTTTATTAGAAAAATCTGGTGTTTAACCTATTTTCCAAACAATATTCCAGAATCGACTAGCTTCCGTAAAACGGCCGTATCTCACTCATCCGGAGGAGATACAAAACCATCCAATTCGCCACATGAATCTTAGAACTACATATATTCAACCATTTAATTTAATGATAGGCTCCAGGCGAAATGTTTTTAGAAAGAGCCACGTTTAACTACTGACCTAAATCTGCCCCTACAAACTACTTTTAAATCCCATCAAAACTCATCCTAATCATTATTTATCCACATGTAATACCATACTATATTGTCACACATGTAACACCCCCAAAATGGGTCGCAGCGGAATAAGGATCCGGGGCGTGTTACTTATCAGATCAATAACACAAGATAATACAAGAACAACACACAAAGTTGTTTAAACTGATACATTGGATTTATTTAAGTATTTGTTACAAAAGCCCGAAGCTTTACTTGATATTGTTACAAAG
>BQNB010189008.1:0-11905 GCA_026074375.1 Tanacetum coccineum | reverse complement strand
AATGTATGCTTCATTGGCATAATTACAATATTCGTGCATTTTTTCATTCATACTTCATTCATGCTTCTTTGGCATTTTATCTTTCAAAACCTTGCTTTTAAAGAATCAAGTTACAAATTTGAAGCTTTTTCTGAAAACATCGATTGACTTAGTTGAACAAGCACGTATGATTAGGTGGATTAGAAGCTTATGGGAGAAAAAGAACACAAGTTATTCATATAAGTTTTGAGACGAATCTTGCTTAACACATAAACTTATATTTAACTCTATCATTTCTTGTTCTTCACCTTTTTAAAATTCAAAGCAATAGAATTCGTGAAAGCTTGGCCTGAAGGAACTAGCTAGGGCTCAATACGCCCGATCGAGTCAAAAATTATTCTCATTCTACCCAAAAGAAAAGTCAAAACTGTGACAAAACACTTATTTTATTTTTTAAAAAAAAAATTTTAATTTTTTTTTAATTTTTTTGGTGAAAATACGGGATTACGTTGCAGCAGGCAACAATCAAATCGAAGATACCCCCCCCCCCAAACTAGCACTAAACATCGTCCTCGATGTTTTGAAGGGCACTATGTTATCCTAAGGCCGTTTATGAAGTATGCCAAATGATAAAACGTTAGTCGATTAGATTAGGATATCGGGATTCCCAAAATGAAGCTGAGGATTAGAAGATCGAGTGATCGAATAGACAAAACCGAGATCCATCACAATCCGTCAATCCTGGACAATAACATCAAGTAAAAAAGTTAAAAAAAATGTGTAAGGGATAAAAAACAACACGAATCACGGGATAGAAAAGACAAGCTATCTCACACAACAAACAACACTTATTCCTACAATTACAACTACGGATAAGCAAGGGTTGCCTCCCAATAAAGTGCTTGATTTAGGTTCGCATCTTTGCCCGTCACCTGAATTTATTGGACATTAGGAATGTTAGGAGATCCATGGAACTCCAATTGGGTACGTCACCTCCAAAGTAGTGCCTTAACATGCGATGACCATCTCACTTGAATTTCGGCCGTTGCTTGAGATAGCTCAAACAGTGCCGTAGGAGAAAACTTGAGTGATGTGAATGGACCACACCAACGGGAATTTAGTTTGCCCCGAGAAAATCTCAATCTTGAATTAAGAGTATGACACGATCACCGACGTTGAAAACGCGATCTTTGACTGGCGTCATGGATTCTCTTTGTTTTTTTTCTATAGATCAATGATTCTCATAGGCATGATCACGAAGTACGTTAAGTTCATTGAGTTGAACTTTCGGTAGATCACCTGCAGTAGAAAATCAAAGTTTGCTTGTTCAAGCCCAATAGGCCCTTATGCTCTAGCTCGATCGGAAGATTCATGTCCTTTCCATACACAAGCTTGGAAGGAGTACACCCATGTGTCGTTTTGTAAGCTTTGCGGAAGGCCCATAGTGTTCATCTAGTTTTGTCCGACCAGGAAGCACGGATTTCACTAAGGTCCTTTCAAGGATACGTTTCAAACCACGATATGACACCTCGACTTGCCATAACATGTTTGTGGATGATAAGCGTGGAGAGAACGTTGAGTGACACCCAAATTTCTGCATTACCTTGCAAATTGGTCATTGCAGAAATGATTCCGCGATCACTTTAGATAGCTTCAGGGGTACAACTCGCGAAGATAGATTTTTAGGAATTTGCAAACGACATTCTGGCATCATTAGGTGGGAACTGCTTTTCCGCTTCAACCCATTTGACAAGTATCAACGGGCCACGAAATATTATTTGTTCCTCAGTGAAGACGGAAACGGGCCCAAAAGTCAATACCCCAAAAACCCGCCCCCCGAAAGATTTCACAAACTGATGAGTTTGAGGCTTCTCATCCCTTTGCGAATTTTTCCTTGTCGTTGGCACAGAGTCACTGTTATTGACAAAACTCTGTGGCACCTTTAGAAAATGTAGTGCCAAAAGAAAACCGGAATCAAAAATCTTTTTGGCGGTAAGGTTAGCACCAATGATTCCCCCGTTGGGTTCCATAGTGGCTAGCCTCGAGATGACGAGAGCTTCCTTGCCGTGCAACACATCGCACTGAATCACTTAATTCCGCACAAATTTTTAAACAAGAAAGGGGCATCCAAAATAAAGTAATACGTCCTTGAAGAACTTATTTTTCTGTTGGGTTGACATGCCCTTCACAACGAAGTTACCTGCGTGGTAATTTGCAAAGTCGGCAACCAGGGTACTAGAAATCACCACTAAAAGTCACCATACTTACCGTTCTCGAGAGGAAATGATTCATAATCTCTTTAGGTCGAGAATGTTTTCATACGGGATATTCTAATCGGTATAGGATGATCCGCTGCGATGTTCCCTCGGCCCTTTTTTGACAAGAAACTTTAAAATTCAATTCTTGGAGGTGGAGAACCCATCGGAGCAATCTCGCTTTAGCATCCTTTTTGGCAAAGAGATACTTAAGAGCGGAATGGTCCGTATGCACTATGCTTTTGTTCATGATAAGATAAGACCGGAATTTTTCGAATGCATACACCACGGCTAACATTTCCTTTTCCGTCGTGGTGTAATTAGATTCAGCCCTTGAACATTGTCTAGTCTAGCATAATGGATAGGCCGAAAGTGTTTATTCATGACTTTCCCCAAAACTTCCCCTATGGCGTAATCACTTGCATCGCACATAAGTTCGAATGGTAGATCCCAGTTTGGGGCAATCAAGATCGGAGCTTCCGTAAGTTTAGTCTTTAATGTTTGGTGAAAGCATTGAATCCGATTCATTAGAGAAGATGAAATGGAGTAATATTTTTTTCCCCTACTCGAGTAAGATAGAGTCATTGGTCGGGATATTTTGGAAAATCCTTTATGAAACTCGTTAAAAACCGGCATTCCCAAGAAACTCCTAACTCCTATGACATGGTTGGGATGATGGTAATTGGCAATGACATCTATTTTGGCTTTGACAACTCAACCCTTTTTAGAAATTTTATGGCCGAGGACAATGCCCTCTTTGACCATAAAAATGGCTCTTCTCCCAGTTAAGACACAAATTGGTGTCTTCACATCTTTGCAACATTTTTCACAATAGGGAGAGGCAATTTTCAAAGGAATTCCCAAAGACCGATAAGACCTCCTGAAGACTTCCATTGTCTATTCAAACCAAGTCGTGAAAGATGGCCAACATAACACCTTTTGGAATGTCCCGTGCATGTCAATAAGCCAAAGGCATGCGACGGTATGACAAACGTTTCCGTAGGGACAAGTAAATGTGGTCTTTTCTTGATCACGAGGATCAATGGGAATTTGTGAAAACCCGGAGAATCCATCAAGGAAACAATAGTTAACTCGTACCGCTAATCTCTCGAGCATTTGATCCATAAACAGAGTGGGAAAGTGGTCCTTTAATTAAACACGGGTGGCTTCAAATTAACTTGTGGTAGTCCAATGCAATACCCGCCACCCCGTTAACCAATCGAGTGGGATCAACTCCATTTTCTTCATTTTGAAAACGGTAAATCCACCCTTTTTTTGCACACAATGTATTGGCTGACCCATGGACTATCGGAGATTGGGTAAATCAATCTTGCGTCAAGAAGTTTTTCAACTTCTTTCTTGATGACATCGTGGATTTTTGGATTAACCCTTCTCTGATGCTGAACTGTAGGTTTATAGTCCTCTTCCATTAGAATTTTGTGGGTACAAAATTCCGGGTTAATACCCATAATGTCGATAATATTCCATAAGCGATGGCTCGCTTGTGGGACTTTAAGAACCTTGATTAGATCGCTTACTCCCCCAACTAATTCTATAGCAATATGACTGGTATCTTTGGTTGCATCGTTCCAAGAGGCGTAAACAAGATGGGGAGGTAAGTCTTTGAGTTCAACCTCTGGCGGTTTTAACAATAATCGAAGAATTAACGAGTATTAGGTTTCACAAAGTTTGATTTCTCTTGGGTTTCCGGTTGAACAATCTCCTTTATTGGAATAGGAGTCGGAGGATCATTGTTTTAATAAGCATCTAGATGAAATATTCCCCGTCGGGATCATAATAAGTCGGTATCAACTACGTGAAGTTGTTTCATCATCTAGAGCAAGAGAAAGCATTATGCTTCCTCGTAACAGTAGAAAGTCACTTTCTACCAAATGGATTAAGGTCGGAGAAGAATTAGCAACAATAGGATCAAAGCACGAGAGATGTTCCGAATGCTACTCGTAATCAGAAAAACCTAAGACTCTCTTGCGATCTATTCTTCACTAGCCATATCAAATGACGTCAATTCGGTTTTTGCCGTCACATATTAATGAAATTTGCCGTTACCACGAAGTTATTGATCTAGGTTTGAAAGTTATGGTCCTCTTTGGCCCAACACGAATGATAATTTTCACCATCGTACACATCAATTAATGCATTACTTAGTTTTCAGAAAAACCTCCGAGAATAGAGGTACTCGTGGGTCTTGGCTCAAATTACAACAACATCAAAATCGACTGGAAATTGGAACTTTCCCACCAACACACGGACGTCATTGGCGATACCGATTGGTTGTAGTGATTGAAACGGGTCACCGCTAGCTCAAGCGTCATGCAAGTTGGTGTAAGCTCTGAAAGAGAGAGATCCTTCCACACGGAATACGGCAATAAGATTGATGCAAGCACGCAGAGATCGGCCAAGTCATTGCATGTGTTAATGCCAGAAAATTCACATGGTATAAGGAACACGGTCCGCCAAGTTTTTATGCAACTTGTTAAGATGCCCGCCGAGCAAGTTTCGTTCAATATTGCCATTCACTCAATTACTCGTTTGTTTCCGATAAGGGTTATTATAAAGTTGAGGCTAATTTAGGCATAAGATTGCAAAGCATCCAAAAAGCTAAATTCGAATTCATATCTTTGAAGATTTCATAAATTTTCTCAAATTGTTCGTTAGTCTTATTTCCTTGCGCCTTTCATCATTTTCTTCTTGATGGAAATGGAATTGATGCATTAGGATTTGGAGTTTCAACAGGAGACACATTTGGCTCAGGATTTGTGGATGTACCAGACTGAAATTGAACAACAGAGGTTTGGACGTCTTCGAGCTTCCAATAATTTTTTTTTTTTTAGCAAAGTCATCGGTCCTTTGTACACCTCGGTGTCATGATTACTGTTTTTGGTACCTTGGATGGTACCCACTTCGGGTATTATACCTTTTAAATCTTCCTTTGTTTTAACAGTGGTTACCAAGGAAATTCCAGAAACCGGAAGTAGAAGCATTTAATAGCAATAACAAAATTTGAAAGCATAGCAGTCAAGATTTTGCCAATTTTGGGATTGCAAGTTTTAGACCTAGCGGTTTTGCATGTTTCTCAACACAGCATCATTGGCTGAGACATATTCTTTCAAAATCTGTTTTTGACACACCGAGTGTCGCTGAGGGGCAATGTCCATTTGAATACTCTGTTTGATTTACCGGAGGTCGATAAATCTTGACCTAGGTGAAATTGTTTTCCTCTTTTTGATGAAGTTTGTTTCCTCGTTGAAATTGCTTTGACTATGAGGATTCCGAATTTGATTGAAAACCAGAGGACGAAATTTTGATTTGAGACGCATCGAGTCGATACCAGAATTCGCTTGGTATGAAATTTGCCAGCAGCGGCATGGGACACATACTCCTTGGATAATTGTCATGGAAAATGTTGCCTATTAGCGCTGGACATTTTGATAAGAAATGACCTCCCACCGACCCTCACAAGTTACCACAACTTGTTCAACCGCTTACGGAAGCGAAAGCTGGGATTTTCTTTCTGCGAGAATCAAGGCCTAGACCATTTCTTAGAAGTTCAGCAACATCATATAATATTGCTGGGGTGGAAGAGCTTGTACTCATTTTAGCTACAACAGCTTTGTTTCTATGATTGACTTACCTTAGAACTTGCTCTCGAGATTATTTCCACATTCTCGAGGCATTTTGTCTAAGAAGTAACCACCAGCAGCAGAGTTCAAATGAATCTTGATCAATTGATTTTAGGCATTATAGAATTAACGAGTATGATGCATAATCAGAGAAACCCATGATTATGGCATCCCCTTAAAAGATCATTGAAACTATCCCAAAGCTCACAAACGTCTCATCAAATTTTTGCTGAAATCTCGTTATTTCATTTTCTGAGATTTGTCGTTTTAGAGGGAGGGAATAAATTTGTTAATAAATTTCGTAACAAGATCCATCCCATGTTTCAATCGACCGAGGGGTTCTTTTCCAGCAAACCGGCTGCCCCTTCGAGCAGAAAATTGGGAAAAAGCAATAAGTTTAACCGACGTATTTAGGGGTACGTTCGGATCAATTCATCTAGAAGTGCATCTTGTTGAAATAACGGATGAGAGCCATGTGGGTCTTCTTTAACATTTCCAAAAAATTGCTTGTTTATTGGACAAGATTCAGAAGACCATGCCTTGATATCAAAAATTATATCGCGTGATTTCCCGGAATAACCTCGCATCCTCGTAACCCTCCGTTGGTGCTTCGCGCAACTTGCCGCCAAAGTACATTAACATCCACGTAACTATGGGCGGATATCAGGTTTTTTTCACAAGATAGGATAGAATCAACAGCAGTATGTTGGACTTGTGGTTGTCGACGTTTACGGCTTGAGAACGAGTGCGCATGCACACACTAGAAATATAAAAATAAATTACACTAATTTTTTATTTTTTATTGTTTTTTTTTTTATCAATTATTTATTCACAATAGATTTTAACGGACAATTCGATAAACAACTAACCCAAAATAATCTACTACTTTCACGGAAGCTCTCAAAAAAATGTAAACGCTCGGTGAGCGGAGAGAAGGAATAGCGCGGAATCTTATTTCTCCTTCACGGGTCGTAGATCCAAGGAACAACCCCCTTAAACCCACATTAACTTGTATCAACTTTCAAGGTGAGCCGTATATCGTAAGAGACACAAGTTGTAAGTTTTAATCTTCATGTTCGATGGGAACCAAAAAGTTCACCGAAGATAGTTATGAAATAAATACCTCCAATGAGAACAATTATATTTTGGTATTTTTACCAATTTAAGTATTTTATTTCTTGTTTATGGACAATTTATTTATTTATTTTTTTTTTATTTTATTTTTTTTAGATGATAATTATACTAATAAAAGAAAGTGAAAAATATTTTTGTACTTTTTATATTTTTGTAGAAGAAAAATATTCACAGATATAAACAAAAGTTGTCAAACGTAACGATAGTCTTTTTCAACCTCCCCGGCAGCGGCGCCAAAAATTGGTTACGCGCCAACCAACCCCTCTTTTTATGTATCAATAAGTAAATATAAATATAAATACACAACAAAGGATCAGAATTCGCGCGAGATCAAGAAAACCGGAAGCAGTATAGAGTGTTCCCGGGTCGTTATGTCCCAACGAGGCTGAGATGGAAAATCGAGAGACGATTGATGATTGGTGTTTGAATGTAACAAGGAATGTTTGTGAATTAATACTGAAAGCAAATGCACATAGAAATTAAACAAGAACATAAACTAGAACAAGCATGAAAGCTACTAAAAACTTTTACACTAAGGCACAAATAATCTCCAATTAGCTTAAGACAGACAAATAAGCTAATCTAAATCTAAATAAGCAAATTAAGCATGCAATTAAGCTAAATTAAACAAGAGAAACACAACAGTACTAACAACAGTACCACCAGTATTAACTACCAGTACTAACTTAAAGTTAGTACTGCTAGTTATAAGTTAGTACTGTTAAGCTAAAGGTTAGTACTGTTAGCCTTATCAAAACACAATTAAACAGGAAATAAGCAAATAAGCTAAAACAGGAGGTTAACTACCCAAAATAAACACTTAAGCATAAGAGTAAGCAACCAGAATGGACTATAATGATAAATAAGCTAGAAAACTAAAACTGATTAACTCTTAAAGTTATTTTGAAAAGACAAATAAGTTCTACTGAAAATAATAAACTAAAATAGGCTTAATCTACTCTAAAAAACTAAAGAAATCTTAAACAAGCTGAAATAATAAGCTGATAAGCTAAAATGAACAAACAGTACTAACAGTTTTAACTGACAGTACTAACTTAAGTTAGTACTGCTAGTGTAAGTTAATACTGTTAGTGTAAGTTAATACTGTTAGTGTAAGTTAGTACTGTTACCTTTGAAATCCAGGAAAATGAACTAGCAGTACTAACCATAAGTTAATACTGGTAGCTTTAAGTTAGTGCTGTTTTCAAAAGTAAACTAACAGTATTAACTCAAAATTAACAGTTTTATCAAATAAACTAACAGTTCTGCAATAGATAAGTAAAGTAAGGAAAAGAGAGACTTACTACACCCTTGCTCAAAACAGGGTCAAACAACAAATCTACAAGCTCTAGCTTGTATAAAAGAGCAAGCTAAGTGATAAGCCATAAGCCCAACCATAACTGGCTTATCATCCAATAAGTAAGCTGTGGTATGTTTGAGAGTGATATTTGTTATTTTCTCTTTACTACTTAACTTTTTAGTTTTACTTAATGAAAACAGCTTATAAGTAAGCTGTGGTGAGAGCTTTTTGAACACAAAACAATAAGATTAAGAAACTTAACACTTGTATTGTAAATTGACTTAAAAACTTCAAACTTGCATTAAAACTTAGAAATGTTACAAAGCTGAAAGCAAAAGCTTTAAATGATTAAAAACAAGCTAAGTTATATTAAAAATTAAAGAAAAACTAGTTACTAACATACTAGATTGCCTCAAAGGTTTACAATGAGTCTATTTATAGCCGAATGACTTCTTTGCAGCTTGTGCTTCTTTTGAAGAGCAAAAACAAAGTGTGCTAGTTGTGTGAGGTGAATCTAAAGCAAATCCCAGCCTTTGATTTCTTTTGAGCTTCTTTGGAGACAATCTCAGCCATCGAATTGCTTTGGGAATGGAGAGGGATTGCCAACATGGACTTTATAAAGCTGGGATGTAGTATAGGTGTGAAGATTTTGCAGATAAGTATGGGAAGCAAAAACCGGTGCTGCTGGTTTTGTATTGCGTGAAGAGTGGGAAAGAAAAGGTATACAAGTTGGGTTGTGACAGAGAGAGGTTGAAGATGAATTAAGGGAATGTTTGGATTGTGTACAAGAAAGGCCCCTCCACATCTTTCCTCTTGTCATTCTCTTTTTCCTATTTTCTTTCTTTCATAAATGAAGTTTCCCAATTGGCATAATCAGCCCCTGCGGTTTATATGATAATATAACTTAGGGGTTTGGCATTTTTGACCCCTCAAGTTATATTTTTCTTTGCTTTTTCTTCTCGGAGTAGACTTTACTTTGATTTGGCTTCGTCTCCACACACTTTTCCATCCCGTGTCCTATTTTGTCGCTTTTTGATTGGTTTTCCGTCTTTTTGTGAGATATCCGTTCCTGCACAACATAAATGCAAACATACAAATACAATGCATTTTTGGTATGTTTTTAAACAAGAACATAAACTAGAACAAGCATGAAAGCTACTAAAAACTTTTACACTAAGGCACAAATAATCTCCAATTAGCTTAAGACAGACAAATAAGCTAATCTAAATCTAAATAAGCAAATTAAGCATGCAATTAAGCTAAATTAAACAAGAGAAACACAACAGTACTAACAACAGTACCACCAGTATTAACTACCAGTACTAACTTAAAGTTAGTACTGCTAGTTATAAGTTAGTACTGTTAAGCTAAAGGTGAGTACTGTTAGCCTTATCAAAACACAATTAAACAGGAAATAAGCAAATAAGCTAAAACAGGAGGTTAACTACCCAAAATAAACACTTAAGCATAAGAGTAAGCAACCAGAATGGACTATAAGCAAAAAACGGGTGCTGGCTGGTTTTGGTATTGGCGGGAAGAAAGTGGGAATTGAAAAGTATACAAGTTGTGTTTGGACCGAAGAGTTGAAAGATGAATTAAGGGAAAGTAAGGAATGTTTACAAGAAAGCCCCACCACTCATATCCTCTGTCACTTCTTTTTTCCTATTTTACATTCTTTCATAAATGAAGTTTCCCATAGCATAATCAGCCCCTGCGGTTATAATGATAATATAAACATATGATTATTGCATTTTGACCCCTCAAGTTAAATTTTTTCTTTCTTTTTCTTCTCCGGAGAAAGACTTTACTTTGATTTGGCTTCGTCTCCACACACTTTTCCATCCCGTGTCCTATTTTGTCGCTTTTTGATTGGTTTTCCGTCTTTTTGTGAGATATCCGTTCCTGCACAACATAAATGCAAACATACAAATACAATGCATTTTTGGTATGTTTTTATTCTTTTAAGTTCGATTTAAATGAAAAATGGTATGTGTAATTAAACACATATCAGTTCACTTCTCCCTTTTTCTGTCCAATTTCGATAACCCTTTTTGAGGGTTATTCGAGTGTGATTTGATCCCACAAGGTACACAGCAAGTTAAGGTGTTGGTTTACAGGTTGTTAAGGTGTGACAACCATTAGATTTGATTAGGATTTGTTCTTGGAGATTTTCGGTTCAGTTTGCCTTAATTCGGTTGAACCAAATTTGGTTAAACCCTATTTCATTCTTCTCTGATTTTTGGTCCAGAAACAAGAGTGGTTTTGGTGATTGTATTTCAGAAGGTTTGGCATATAAAGGTTATATTGGGATACACGTGAAGTAGGACTAGCATCCGGGCGTGCTTGTTGGACGTGTTTGTGTGAGCACTCGTAAAGGTGACAATTTAATCACTTGGTGTACAGTAATATTAGGTTGTTATGACATCAAGGGTAATGTCACCTTGTTTCAATATTCCTTATAGTGTTTTAAAATATATTTAATTGTTTATGCTAAACTAGATCTATATCCGCTGCGTATTCGTAAGAGTTAATGGTTAACTTGATTGTTAAATTACAACAGTGCCATCACGAGTCAACTCGTTTAGTATTTATATATTACATACGATTTAAACACGCTAGGGCTGCATGAAATCTTGATATATTGTTTTATTAGAAAATTATGAAAACTATATGCAATACTTTCCATAAATACAAGAATAAAACATACCTAGAAAACAAGACATATGTTCAATTGAAAAAAAGAAGAATATATTCAAAAATTAATTGTTAAATAGCTGCCAAATGATTTTATTCTTTTTTATATCTCGCAGTAAGACTCACACAATCAAGATATATGAAGGTTGAGGCGATCATAGGCCACTTTTAAGCAAAAAAACCAAGTGAGCGTCTTATGGTTCCTCCATGGGAAGACTCTTTTTGAGAACTCGATGCATTATGAGATTTTACTGCATCTAAATAAGATTATTGTCTTCAATTTTAATCCCAATTTTTAGACTGTTTTGATTGCTTATATGTGATAGGACGAAGGGTCATCAGTGGAAGTCATGTTCGAACATTGCTTCGAGAACCTTCCGGAAAAGGTGAAGGCTGGACTCAGGGAAACTAGAACGGATTTGGTGGGTTTCGCAGGGGAGGTAGCGAAACCTTTGCGAAACCGGGGTTTTTGGACAAATTAATATGGACATAAAACTATGAAATTTGATTTCTTGTGAAGCTTTAGTTTTAAATGCGCGATATGGGGTTAAATTGATCTTTAATTTTCTCCCGCCCCACTACATGCTTCGGCATATGAGAGAATTATTGGAATTACTTGTCTTCGGACTAAGTAAGAGTACAATATAGGGTTTGATCAATTTGTAATCCCACCATATTGGCATCAATAAAAACTAATGTTAACAAAAGGGGTTTCTTAACATACATAGCATCATTAGTCAATTGGAAGTACGGCTCACCCATTATGGACAAACTATAAGAGAAGTTTAAATGAAGTCAGGTTTTTAATACGCTTCACGCAGACCTGTTTCTCCGCTTCTTTTTGCGTCCTAAATGGAGCTACCGTGAACATTTGACAAAATGATTGCTATACCAAAAAGGTT
>BQNB010189006.1:0-11905 GCA_026074375.1 Tanacetum coccineum | reverse complement strand
ATCTATCGGGATTGACGAATCCTGTTTGTGTTAACCGGATAGGTAACCAAACACACTATATTTGAATTTCATAGGTATATTACAATTACCTACACTGAGGGCCATTATCTCTCTTTATATATATATACCACGTCATTTTGGGTATATATATACACTAGTCAGTTTGTGTGCCATGAGCTTAGACCAAGACCAAATCAGACCGAACAGACCAAACAATACGATAATGCAATAATACACTGTTACTATGATAATTGTATTCGTTGCAATTATTATAAATAATTAGTATATAATAACGTGACCCAAGATCATAACAATACCATTTTTATAATAATTGTGTTTGTATAATTATTATACTATGACTTGTATTCAAACTATTTATCAAACCTATGAATTTCACTCAACCATTGTATTGAATTTTTAGCATGTTTATCTCAGGTAATTGAGCAACTTGCGGCATAGAGTGGCATGGACTTAAAGATGGCTAAAACTTGTTATCATTCATATTGTATGTAATTAGATTTTGGGACCTGCCTTTGTAAAACTCTGATTTGAAATGAATGATAACGTATCTTTTGAACAAACGTCTCTTTTGGCTCGTTTTCTATGATTTTGATTGTTGTTTCCATGAAGTAATACCCCGGATTAGCTTCCGCTGCTATATTTGTAAAAATGGGGGTGTTACACTTTGGAATGATTTTCTTTCTTCATCTTCACTATCAGAGGTTGAACTATCTTCATCACTAGATTCCTTTCTAGCTTTCAAGGCAATAGATATACTTGGTTCTCTTTTGCTTTTTATGGTTTCAAAGTCTTTCTTGATTACTTCTTCATAGACTTTTAAATTTCCAATAAGTTCGTCAAGTGAAAGAGTTGTTAGATTCTTTGATTCTTCAATTGCCGTGACTTTTGCGCGCCATTTAGGATGCAATGCCCTAAGAAACTTCCTAACACAATTCTTGCTAGAAAAACCTTCATCAAGTGCTTTTAGACTAGTAATAATAGTGTTAAATTTAGCAAAAGCATTATCTATTGATTCCTCTTCCGGAATCATGAATTGTTCATATTGTTGAACAAGAAGATCTATTTTATTTGCTTTGACTTGATTATTACCTTGATGAGTGATTAACAAAGTATCCCAAATTTCCTTTGCGGTTTGACACATAAAAATTCTTTCATATTCTTTACGTGGTAAAGCATTATAAATTACCATTTTGGCTTCATTATTTTTAGCAAGTTTCTTTTTAAGATCATCATTTTGTTTGTGAAAAGATACAATTTCATCCTTTTTAGTTTCGGGATTAAATTGAATGGGAGGAAAATCACCATCGGTAATAACATGCCAAAGATCTAGATCTTTTGACTTCACATAAGTTTCGAATCTATTTTTCCAATAAATAAATCCATCACTTTCAAATAGTGGTGGTCTTTGCATAGATTGCCCTTCTAAATATTTTTCCGATTCCATAGATCGATTCAAGTTTTAAAATACAATTTATTTTAAAAATCTTGTTTAACGTGGCTCTTGATACCAATTGTGGAAAACTAGAAGGGGGGTTGAATAGTTTACCGCTTTTTAAATTTAAGTTTTATGTATGTTTGTAAAACTTAGATTCGACCTTTTTGTGAATTCAATGCTTGCACAATATGAACAATGTAAATATATGAAATGATAAAGTAAGACAAGAGATAAGAGTAAGAACAATCAAACCACAACGCGAGGATTTATAGTGGTTCGGTAACGAAGCACCTCTTCGCCCTACTCCACTCCCCGAGCACCAAACTCGAGAGTTTTCTTCACTATGTCAACAAACTCCCTTATGGCGGAGAAAACCGTACACAACGTTGCTTATATCAATTTACGACACTAAGCTAAATGTCGAGTTCTAATCTTAGCTAGAACCAATCTATCACAACACAACTTCACGACTTGTTCACGACTTCACAACTTCACGACTTCTTCACAACTTCACAACTTCTTCACAACTTCACGACTTCTTTAAAACTTCACGACTTCTTCACAACTTCACGACTTCACTTCACCACACTACTTATATCACAACTACCTAACACTACTTGGTAAGATCACAACGATCTAACTATACTTACAAAGATCACCAAGATCTAGCTACTACACACAACTACAAGATATACAATTGATTTACAAATATGTGATATGAATGCAACAAGATTGCTATGCACACTAAGGTGTAATACTTCTTCACTTGATGATGGAAGTATTCTTCTCTTGCACTTGAGGAATATAGCTTGGATCACTTGGAAACAAAGCTTTATGATTAAATGATCAAAGGATTTTAGAGAGGATAAGTGGGTTGTTTTGAGCATTTAAAAATGAGTGCAAAAGGTGAGAAAAATGTTGGGGAATAGTCCAGTATTTATAGGATAAAAAGGAGGAGCGGGGTCTATGGCCGGCCCCCTTAAATAGGGTGTCGGCCCCCTTAAAATTAAGGGGGCCGCCCATGTAATTAAGGGGGCCGCCCCTTATTCAGACGCTCCCTTTTTGTCCTATTTAGGGGAGGTGTTTACTGGACCATTTCTAGCCGTTTTAGGTCCGAAAATTTGAAATTCAAAATGTTTATTTTGAATAAAACATTTCTTTTAAATGTAAAAAATGTTTTGTGATGTTTATAAAAAGTTTACAACATTTTATAAAAGTTTCCTTTGATCATAAAATGCATCAAGCATTTGTTTATTCATACCTTGGAGTGATATAAGTTTGAAATGAATATTTACTACTAAATACTTGTTTACGTTTAATTTTACGTTGAACGTTTTTATATTTTGTGATTATCAAAATGTAAAGATGTGAAAAAATATTATTAATGTTTTTAGGCATTATATTTTATCAACAAAGGTAATTGGCATTGCAATTTTACATGAGTGTCTCAAGTAAGGTAGTCAAAAGCCTCTTTATAAACAATGTTCCTGGTGCAGTTTTTGAGTTCTTTGTCGTTGTCCTCTTTCATTAGTATTTTCAATCCGTTAGGATTTGTGACCCTTGACAGTGCGACATATAGTTGTCCATGGCTAAATACGGGGTTGGGAAGATAGAGCCCCACATAACTGAGTGACTGTCCCTGACTTTTGTTGATTGTCATTGTGTAGAATGGCCTTACCAGGTATTGTCGTCTTTTCAAGACAAAGGGCCACTTTGACTGTGTTAACGATAAGATGATCCTGTGATAGTTTGAATTTTATACTTAAGTGAAAAAGCATAAACCTTGTTTTCTGTGTTTGAATTCTTTTCTCGATCTTAGTTTTCTATCGTGCAGACTTTGGTTCTTGCCATGTTATAGTCGAGAGTATCTAATAGCTTGGGTCTAAAGTTCGTCCTAATTCGTGTAACGAAACATTCCATTTTTGCTTCACAGCGATGAGATCTAGGATTGAATCTTAAGTGCCCAGTAGTGCACGGTGTTTCAATTTCAAATGGCATGTGGACGGTTTTCTTTCCATATTTATTTTGTACGGTGTTTGTTTCTGGTTTGGTGTTTTTGAAAGCAGCGCGAAAAACCCACATAGCGTCATCAAGTTTTCTTGACCAAATTATGCAGAATTATCTTTACATCTTATCAAGAATTCGTTTGAGGGCCCTGTTTATGTTTTTCAACTTGACCACTTGTTTAGGGTGGTTAATGAATTTAGAAGAAACGAGACAAACTCCATATCTCTTCATAGTCTTTTCCATTATCTTGTTACAGAATTGAGTTCCTCGGTCGCTTATTAGAGCTTTGGGCATTCCAAAACGACGAAATAGCTCTTTAGAAAAGTAATAACAATCGGGCATCATTGGTTGGTAAAGCTTGAGCTTCAGCCCATTTAGATACGTAATCGACAGCGACAAGAAATATTATTCAAACTTTATGTGATTGAGGAACGGTCCCATAAAGTCCCATACCCGATACAACGAAAACTTTACGTACTTATGTTGGTTAAGGGCATCTTATCATGTTTTGATATATTTCCTGTCTTTGGCTGCTTTCGCAATAGGCAACTAGAGTATGAGCTTCTTTTATGATTGTTGACCAGTAAAAACCTAAATCTAGGACCTTTTTAGCGGTTACGTTTGGTCCATAATGTCCATCGGTTGGTCTGTGGTGACACTTATCTAATATGGTTTGGGTTTCTGGTCCATATACACAGCGTCTGATCATACCGTCAGAACATACTTTGAAAAGATAGGGTTCCTCCCAAAAGTAGTGTTTGAGGTCAGAGAAGAATTTGTTCTTTTGTTGGTACGTCGTTCCTTTTGGTATAATATCACCCACCAAATAGTTTGCAAAGTCTTCGAACCATGGTTCATCTCTTGTGTTCATTTCAATAAGGGTTTCTCCAGGAAAGTTGTCGTCAACTTCACTGTCATCACTTGTCTCGTTATTGTTAATCCGAGATAAGTGATCGGCAACAACATTTTCTGTACCTTTTTTATGTTTGATTTATATATTGAATTCTTATAGGAGTAGAATCCATCAAATAAGACAGGGTTTTGCGTCTTGTTTCTTAAACAAATGTTCAAGATCTGAGTGATCAGTGTGAACAATAGTTTTTGATAGTATAAGATAGGATCTAAATTTGTCGAATGTAAAAACTACAACCATAAGTTCTTTCTCGGTTATGGTGTATTTTTGTTGAGCTGGGTTAAGAGTTTTGCTTGCGAAGTAGATTAGGTGAAAGTTTTTACCATCTTTTTAACCTAAGACAGCTCCAACCGCGAAATCACTTGCATCACACATAAGTTTAAACAGAAGATTCCAGTTTGGGCTTACAATCATAGGAGCACATGTGAGTTTCTCTTTTAATAATTTGAATGCTTTTTGACATTCATCGTTAAATTCGAAGGGAGTATCTTTTTCAAGCAGCTTAGTTAGAGGTCGATGATTTTTGAGAAATCTTTTATAAATCGTCGGTAAAAACCGGCATGTCCTAGAAAGCTTCTAACACCTTTGATATTGGCAGGAGGTGGAAGTTTTGAGATTATGTTAATTTTTGCATTGTCGACTTCAAGTCCTGCGCCAGACACCTTGTGTCCAAGCACAATTTCTTCTTTGACCATAAAGTGACATTTTTCCTAATTAAGGACAAGATGAGCATCTTTACAACGCTGGGGCATTTTATCGAGGTTGTTTAGGTATTTTTCGAAAGAGTTTCCAAAGACAGAGAAATCGTCCATGAATACTTCGACGGATTCTTCAATCATGTCATGAAAGATTGCCAGTATGCACCTTTGGAATGTAGCTGGAGCATTACATAATCCGAAATGCATTCGCCTATAAGCGTATGTACCGAAGGGACATGTGAACGTTGTTTTTTCTTGGTCCTTATGATCGATAGGAATTTGGAAATATCTGTAAAAACCATCAAGGAAACATAAATATTTATTTCATGCGAGTCTTTCCAACATTTGATCCATAAACGGCAAAGGGAAATGATCTTTTGCGGTTGCTTCATTGAGTTTACGATAATCAATGCATACTCTCCGACCCGTAACGGTTCTTGTTGGGACAAGTTCATCATTTTCATTTGTTACTACTATAATACCGCCTTTCTTTGGTACACAGTGAATAGGACTAACCCAAGGACTATCGGCAATTGGATAAATAATAACGGTATCCAAGAGTTTCACGATTTCTTTCTTAACAACTTCTTGTATATTTGGATTTAACCTTCTCTATTTTTGGACAACTGGCTTTTTGTCATCCAAAAGTTGTATCTTGTGTTTACAGAATGATGGGCAAATACCAAGAATGTCTGTTGTTTTCCAAGCAAATGCTTCTTTATGTTTTTTATGAACAAATACAAGTTTGCTTTTGTTTTGAGCAGAGAGTTGAGATGATATGATTACAGGAAGAAAAGAGGGTTCTTCCAAAAATACATATTCTAAGTTATCAGGAAGAGGTTTGAGTTCGAGATCCGTAGGAGGTTCTTCGAGAGATGTCTTGATTTTATAATCTGTGTTGATGGTGATTTTCTCAAATTTCGGTTCTTCTTCATCGGACTCAGACTCATAGTTTTCATCTGAAGCCATTGCTATAAATTTATCAAATTCAGAAAAGATTTCTTCTTCGAGAACAGTTCCTTCGATGGAATGGAGGATTTTGCTTCCTTCGTCTAGAACAACATCGAAATCTTCTTATAAGATTTCATCGATAACATCGATACTAAAACATGTATCATCATTTGAATAAGAGTGTTTGATGGCAGAGTTGATATTAAAGATCATTCGTTCAGTCCCAACTTCAAGATTGAGTTGTTTCTGTTTAACTCGAATTACTGCATCAGCAGTGTGAAGAAAGGGTCGTCCCAAAAGGAGAGGAACTTTGCTATCTTCTTCCATTTCAAAATAACAAAATCGGCAGGGAAGGTAAATTTACCAACTTCAACGAGCATATCTTTAGCTATTCCAACAGGGTATTGGAGTGATCGATCGGCTAATCTTACGCTCATTTTAGTAGGTTTAAGAGTTTCAAGGGATAGTTTTGCATATAATGAATATGGCATAAGGTTGATGCTAGCACCAAGGTCGGCTAGAGCATTACAAGAGAAAGTTTTATTGAAGTTACATGGAATAAGGAAACTTTCGGGGTCTCCAAGTTTGGGTGGAACTTTGTTTTGAAGAATGGCGGAACTTTCATCGCTTAGAAAAGCGGCAGAAATTTGTTCGATTTTGTGTTTGTTGCTTATGAGTTATTTGAGAAATTTATCATAGCTAGGCATTCCAGCTAATACGTCGACAAGAGGTACGTTGATTCAGACGGCTCGGATCTTGTCGAGGAATTTTCCGTATTGGGCTTCCATTTTTTCTTTTCTAAGGCGTTGAACATATGGGATTTTTGGTTTGTATGGTTTGGGTAACGGTGTTTCTTTGACTGGTTTCGGGGGTTGATTTTTTGGTTGAGATGTAGGTTCATCGTCTTCATCATCGCTAATGAAGTTGATAAGGGTTTCAGAATTGTTTTGTTTATCATTTGGGTTGACTGGTGGATCATAGGATTTACCACTTCTTGTTAATACGGCATGCACATGCTTATTACGAGATTGCAGTGGTTGATAGGCTTTAGAGTTGTTACCTCGTGGGTTTGGTTGACTGTTGCTTGGAAGAGATCCAGAAGGTCGACCAGATTGCTTGTCAGCAAGTCTTTCGAACTTAGTTTCAAGGTTTTAGATTGAAGCTTGATGATTTTTGGCTACTGTTTCGAGTTGAGTTTTGAGGTCCATGAATGTCTCTTTGACAAAAGGGTTGGTTGATTGCTGAGATTTCATGAAATCGTTGAATTGTCTTTAAAGATCATGGGATTTATCATCGGTGTTGGATCGGTAGTAGTCTCGGTTGTGATCATTCCGTCCGCTTGAACGCCAATTATCGCGATTCGAGTCTCGGTCGCGGTAATCATTATAAAAATGAGTCTTACGGAAAGTTTGCATGAATTTATCCTCTTCTTCACGAGACATAAGTATGTCATCATCGTCAAGATCGGGTGTTGGTTGTTTTGCACGAGATTAGAGTTCTTTGTACTGAGCATCCATTTTTATGGCCATGGCATCCATTCGGGCCATAATTTTGTCTGTGTCGGAATTACTGTTACCTTCAGCGACGAAAGCAACGGTTTTCTTAAAAGATGATTTGGTTTTTTGATTTTTAGCCTAGTCGAGCTTTAGTAAGACTTTATCTTTGAGAAGCTGATAAGCTTGATTTGGTGTTTTATAGAGGAAAATACCATCAGCTGCGGCATTTAGAACTTCTTGGGTTATTTTGTTAAGACCTTGGTAAAAGATTTTGATAATATTACCTTTAGACAGATTATGACCATGTCAATTTCTGAGCATTTCCTTCATACGAAGCCAAGCATCGGTTAGAGATTCGTTTTCATGTTGGGAAGAGGCACGGATTTCTCTAAGGAGTCAGTCAAAAAGTGTTGGGGGAAAGAATCTGCTAATGAAAGTGGTTCGAAGTTTATCCCACGTTTCGATAGTTCCTTCGTTGAGTTCGTCCAGCCATGTTTTTGCTTCTCCATTGAGTGATAGGGGAAACATCATTAGGCGGATAGCTTCATTCTCGGTATCTCTGTATTTAAACATATCACAGATTCCGAGGAATTCATGAATGAGTTTATGAGGATCGGTTTTGTTTCTACCATCAAATTGATTTCCTTTGACAAGAGTCAAGTGGTTACTTTTAATGGCAAATTCGTTTGCGGTTTCAGGAATAGTGATTGCGGAACCGGGAGTCGGAGCGACAAAACGGTCGGCAGCCTACATGGGTTCATCATTCATTGGATCATAATTTCAAATAATATCAAGAAAGTGAATTGATGTTGAGAATTGGCTGATAGACAATTCTCGGATGTTGAGTTGGATTGTTTCTTTGATCGAATGGAACTCTTCTGTTTCATCGACGAAGTCTTCGATTCAGAGTAACCGTTTGGGTTTAGGAAATGGTTATCCAAGTTCAGAATTAGATAGCACGTGTTACTATTGTATGCATCCAAGGAGTATTTTGTGTGGGGTCAGTTTGTATTCAAGAAACTATCGGCGATTTTTGAAAAAGAGGGGGAGTTAAAATAATTTTCCAGAGTTGACTACAGAACAGCTTAAAAATCCCCAGCAACGGCGCTAAAATTTTTGATGTGCTTCAAAAGCTTTAAATTTATAATGACTGAAAATACCAATTTTATTATAGGGAAACACACGGGTAAAAGTATAACCCACGTATGTAGTATAATTTCTTTTAGGTAAGACCAGGTCGTCCACAGGGATTTGAGTAGTGTTCAAATAATCAGAAGAAAAATAGACTTTAACAACTTTGAAAATAAGCTTTGTTTTACCAGTGATAATAACGATGACTACTCGGATAGTTGAGAATAATTTATAAGTAGTGATAATGATTAAGACCTCGAAGATGGAATTTTTAACTTATAAAAAAGGATTTCTCGTCAGAAAACGTTTTCACAAATTAACTTAATTAACTTAAGACTTATATTTAGTTGGCTAGACCAGATGTGTCACTCAAATGATCCAGTTACTTATTATATCAAAGCTTATTTTGTTTTTTTTCCAATTTACGAAGTGATTTCTCGACATAGACGATATAGGACCACTAGACAAATCTTTTTGTTTAAAACATATAGATCATAACGGGTCTTTCGACCTATACGATATGATTTATAAAGTCTAAGTGATAAGAAAACTGACAAGATAAGATATAATAGAGGTGCAACATAAGCTTGAGATTAATGAGATCACAATCATACCAAATACTTATTTATTATCATAACTTCACCGAGCAGTCATAAGAGAATTAGCCTCTCATGGCTATGCAGTTCATAACATAACTTGATTCAACAAGAAACTTCATTATTTCAATTAACTAATATGATGTTCTTCTTTGTTCTTGGTTGTTTGATCTTGAATCTTCAAAAGGTATGGTGTTTATGCTTGGGAGAAAGGTTGGAAAGGGTTTAGGATATCATAAGGGTGAGAGAGAGTGTGTGTGATATGAGGGAAATAAGTATGAAGGGATGATTTATGGTGAAAATTCATCTCCTATTTATAGGCTGATTTTGGGGTGAAAGTGCGGCGCACAATTTTATAAGTGCGGCGCACTTGAGGTGTTAATGTGCTAGTATTTATTAACTCATTTAATTTTCGTAGCCAGATGGGAAGTGCGGCGCACATTTTTATAAGTGCGGCGTACTTGAGGAGTTAATGCACTATTTTGACTAAGTCTTTAATTCTTTGACTTTGTGGAGAAGTGCGACACACATTGCGTAAGTGCGGCGTACAATTGCACTTTCCAATGTTTAGACTTTATCTTTTTCTTATATCTTGATTTCTGAAGTGTATAAGTACATGATCTTTGTTTAATTTGATCTCGGGATGTTTTCAAGTGAACCTGCAAGTATTTCATAGTATTAAGTATTGAAAGTTCACGAGAAATGATAAAATATGTATAAATAACGCCACCGAAAACATGTATAATCTAGGCGTTATCAAATCTCAACATTGTTAATTATAAAGGCGATGAAAATTGTTTGGTCCAAATTTCGAATGAGACGAAAGCTTTTGTAGAATTGGAGGACAAACACCAGGAAAATTTGTTCGTCGATATCTAAGAGACAATCAAATTTGATTGCCGAGAAGGTTTGGCGAAGATTGGGTTAGTCATCTAGATAAGAGGGGTGAACAAGACGGCCTTTGATTGAGATTGATGCTAACCCTTTTTAATATATATATAAATAAATATAAAATATACTTATAAATATATAAATATAAGGATAAGAATCAAAAATCTCTCAATGTAGTAAACCGGAAGTATGATTCCCGGGTCGTTATCCCCAACGAGGAATGCAATTGAAAGTCGAGAGTCGTTTTGATAATCGATGCTTGAATGGAACAAGATTATGATTGGTTTTCTAAAACTATGGGAAAAATAATGCAAACACTTAAAAACAATTAAGGCAAAACTATTTTAAACTAAAAACGCAAAACGGGAATCCTAAAAACGCGACTAAAAACTAGCTAAGGCAAATATTAACCCTAAAAATTCAATCTTAGTTTCTAAACCTCTAAAATGACAAAAGAAAATTTTCTAAAAAAGATTTATATTTTTTTGACTTTTTTATAATTTTTTATGAATTAAAAACCTATTTAATCAATTAAAATTCTAGAAAATGACAAATTAATTCTTAAAAATTCCAAAAAATGATTTTCTACTTTAGAAAAGTCTAAAATATGATAAAAACTCAGAAAAATATTTTTCACTACTTTTTATAATTAAAAACTAATTTCTAAATTTAAATTAAAAAGCTAAAAATGAAATTTAAAATCTAAAAATGATAAAAATGATTTTAAACTTTGTAAACCTAAAATTATTTATCCTAAATCTAAAAACTATTTTTTTGTATTTTCTGATTAATTAAACTATTTTTAAATGATTTTCTAAATTTTTAAACTTCGAAAAATAAAATAAAATAACAAATTAAGTTGGAAAAATCTAAAAAATGCAGGAAAGTCCTAAATGTTGTAAAGCTCATAGGAAAAATAAGTTGGTTAAGCCAGCTTATCGAATAAGCCCTAAAAGCTAAAAATAAGCTGCGAAGTGCTTATATGAAAATGGGATGAAAACGTGTACAAGTATATAGATTATGCAAAATAAAACGGAAAAGACCCAAGGGCGCTAGTGGTAGTGAGTGTGTTGTGTAAAACGTTTGGTGAGTAGGGGTGAGGTCCCGGGTTCGAGCCTTGCTCACCTGGGATTTCCCCCAACTCCCAAATGTTTTTTAAAAGCCATTTTTTACAACTTTTTAGAAGACTTAAAAATAAGCACTTTTTACAAAATCACTTTTTTTATAAACCACGAATAAGCACTAAAATAAGCTAAGAAAGTGACAGAATAAGCCTAAACTATACTAAAACTTAAATGGCTAACTGTTAAGCTATTTGGATACAAATAAGCAATTAAAAAAGAGAAATAAGCTATCTCTAAAAAGCACTTAAGAATAAAAATAAGCAACTACAATAAGCTAGAATGACAGATTGATCAAAAAGCTATAAAACTTAAAAATTTTAAGCTAAAAGGCAAATAAGCTCAAATAAGCAAATTAGCTTTTTGGCCAAAACTGATAAGCAAAAAGCCTAAGGGGGACTTTTCTAGCTTATTTTTAAGCTAGAAAAAGGATTCTTATGGCTTAGTGGCATATACCACTAAAAAGAATGGCTAAAAAGCTACAATAAGCAACAATAAAAAGCAGTTTGAAATTCAAATAAGCACTTAAAAAGCTTCATGAAAAAGCTATCTCACACAGATTCAACACTTAACAAATTTTCTTAAACTTTTGCAATCTTAACAAATCACCACTTTTGAGCTTAAAAATAAGCAAATAAACAGAAC
>BQNB010189005.1:0-11905 GCA_026074375.1 Tanacetum coccineum | reverse complement strand
CATCAAAATAATACTACTTTACTACATCACTATATTATTCTACTGCATTATTTTATAAGTTTTACTGCATCACAAATATTCTACTGTAGCACAATGCAAATGTTACTGCACCAAAATATATATTTTATAGCTTCATAATACACTAAACAATTAACATAATGTAGTATCTACTATTCATAAACAAAAAGATATTAAGTATATTTCACTAAAATACTATTGTATTGATGTTTGGTAATAAATGATATACCTTTTAGAACAGAAAAAGATCTACACCTTACAAATAAAAATAACTTGTTCATGTCATTAGCCGAACGATCAATAGTTGATTCAAAAATCTCATACAAATCGAAAACTTCGCACTGCATAGGGCATGAGGTGTGCCATATGCTCGTCATGTAGGTATGTTGGGATCCATCTTTCCCTCATCTCAAACATACCTTTTAACCACTTGTAGTCATCAAGTTCAAACTCAATGATAATAAATTCCCACTCTCTCTCAAATTCTTCATGCAAAGTCTGATCGGTCCACACTATATCACATATACGTCTTTTGAAATATGTCGTATTACATATTACAACCCAACCTGCAAAAACAGAGCATTATTGTTACTAGTGCATCACAAGGATATATCAACTGCATCAACTTGTACATACAGTGCATTACACGTATAAACTAACTGCATCAACATTTATTGATTGCACTTAACTAACATAGTTATGTTTGGCCATGTAGGACGGAACAGTTTCTAGTTGTTACTTCTTAGTATACCAAAATGACAAAACATTGTCTTTCATGCATGATTTTGAACACCTTAAAATTCCCCTAAAATATATAAAAGCTGCGACCAACAATTTTGGGGACAAGCCGATTGGAAATGGTGGGTTTGGATATGTGTACAAAGGAAAACTAATTCTCCAGAAGGGAGCGAGAACGGTCGCATTTAAGCGGTTAGATCGTCAATTTGGACAAGGGAATGTTGAGTTTTGGAAGGAGATCACACTGCTTTCTGAACTGAAACATAAAAATTTGGCCACTCTTCTACGCTTTTGCAGCGATGATAAAGAGAGAATCCTTATGTACAAGTATGCTTCTAGTTGGAACCTGGATAAGTATCTAAACGACGCTAGCCTCACATGGACCCAATTTCTAGTCAAGCAAGTTAAGCATCTGTTAAGAGAATAATAATAATATGTAAGGAAATACAAAAAACCTGCATCAGAAGGGTCTCGCTTCCAGCAGGTGGATCTGCAATAAAAGGAGATGAGCCAATGGTGCGAACTAGTTTCGGGATTTGAACAGAAATTGCATGCACAAAAGGGAAAAGAATGATATAAAGTTAATACTAGCGCATGTTACTTTATAAATAATATAGGAAAACTGGTAAAGTAAAAAATACTCAACCTGCTTAGCTGCTATCGACATGTTGTTGTAGACGATTAACAGTTGACGGAAAAGAGAGTGTTTCTGTAAGTTAGAAAGAAATTTTATAATTAGTGAAACTTAATCATCTTAAAAGTCAGATTGTGCAACGAATTATATGCTAATATACCTTTGTACATATGGTGAAATACAGTGACATGCATCGTTGTGCGTCGATTATTGAAGTAGATGAATTGTTATCTGATGTACTAGCTTGACCAGCCTCGGATGAACTGTCCTTGACGATGGCACTTACTGATTCCGTCAGAGGCTTTCCCATCTCATTGTCCTTTGATACTTCAGCATTAGATCCATCAGTATGTGCCTTATCCATCAAATGATCATCGCTCACTGCAGATAATAACATATCCTTTGCAAAATCTTTAATTTGCTAAGAAATAGTCGGTATAGGATTAAGCGTGTTTGCAACATGTGATTGGACAATGAACCACTTAAAAACAAGAGAAAACCTTACACATGTAAATATTATAAGTATTAAATACCCAATATGGTTAGAAGTCAAAATCCAAGGATTGGAGTATAGTATAGAAATATATATACCTATAAAGCAATTTTTAAGAAAACATCTCTAAAGTCTAAGCAGAATTAAGCTCCAAACAATGCTGAGACCTTGATGTACTCTTTCTCCACTATGCAACTCCGCATCTTTTTCACTATTTTCGGGAACACACAAGATCTCCAACAATATAAGAACTAGTTTTCGTAGGGAAGGAACTTCACTAAGCAATCGAGTCAAAGATTTATTGTTAAGTGGAAAAGAATCTCTAAGTGTTTCTACCTGCAATAAGAATTTAATTTGTTATACTTATGTCTCATAAACAATATAGAAACTGAAAATATTTATGAACCACTTTCAGAAGAAACATCTCATATACTGAGGTAGCTGTTGTGGAAGAAAAGAAGTTGTGTCTGCTTCTGCCTCTCCAAATAATCTATAAAGGACGCACAATGTTAACTCATATCCCTAAAAAAAATACTCATAGTTACTAAAATAGACAATATAACAACCGATTCAAACTAGGTTGGATAATAAGTACAGAAACTTGTATGAAAATATAAGCAAAAATAAAGTGCTTACCTCGTGACTTGTATAATCTGACAGTATGTGTGTGTGCAGATGACTCCAAGGGTCCAACTCCAAAGGAAACTGCGAGAAGATGCAAGTAGTCAAAATCATAACCAACCAAATTATTTGCAAAATTGTTTAATGTTAGAACATGAAACCAAATGGTTAGTAATTTTGTGCTAGTGGGACATTACCTCAACTCCTAAATATGAAAGCAAAGAAAACTGAAGCTGTGAACCTCCAGCAACTGCAATATGCTTATAAGCTTCAATGATATGTAATATCATCCACTGAGGAGGAAACCACATCTTTTAATTAGTGAAAAGCTCACAAAAACCATGATGCAAGTTGTAAAAATTAAAAAGTTATATATTTATCCATGGTTGCATAAAAGACATTGTTTAGTCACATTTAAAAGTATATATTAAAAAAAGTGCATAAAAGACATTGTTTTTATTTTTACAGCTTATTTCTAGCACATCATCTTGTACGTCTAGCTGTTCAGTTGTGTTATTTTTACATCTTTTGTGGCTGTTGTAAGTTTATCGAAACTAGTTACCCATGCCAGTAATGTTATGCAAACTTGACAAATAATTTACGATAGCGACAATATCTACCTATGTACAGATGTGTGTGTAGTTTCCCACCCATATGTATCTACGTACAACAACAAATCTTCTAGAAGCTCAAGTCCCAAATATACAAATTTACAAAAATGCCAAACGTGTAAGAAGCCAATTCTGTTACACGTAGGTGTCTCACTATGCATCTTTGTTCTAGCATTAACTCCTAACTAATAAAGTCAACGACGTTCAGTCTCACTTAAGTATTTCATAACAAACAGTTAGAATATCTAACTTTATCGACAGATACAGCACAAATAACTTATTCGCTATGCGTACCAAATGTCGTATCATTCGTTCACCTTTTCAATTAGCAGTATCAAAAATATCCAACTCTCATTAACGCAACTGATCTAGTAACATAAATTAGTGCTTCTTAAAACCTAATTAGTCAAGTAGCAACTAAAAATAAGAGATTAAAATCTTACTATCATAATTCATAATTGATGATGAACACTTATGATTCGATGATGATTAACACTTATTACTGATTGATAAGTCAATCAAAATATCAATATATAAGCAAAAATGAAGTGCTTACCTCGTAACGTATGATAAGTCAATCGAAATCTTTCAATTCGATTGAAAGGCGTGAAGCTATGGTGCTTAATGGTGGTAGATAAGGCGGTGAATGGTGGTAGGAATCGTGGTGAAAGAACGGTGGTGAACCATAATGGGAAGCAAGTTATAGATCGAAAGGATAAGAGGTGCCGTTAGGATGATGATAAAATAAAATAGATGACTGATAAAAAAACACTTTATATATCCTAGGGTAAAATGACGATATTACCCTCTTCTAGTTAAAACAAAGGGGGTGGGGAAGGGACATGTGGCGAGCTGTGAGGGCTTCCTACCCTTTTTATTATAATAATTTTTTTATTTTACCCCAACTATATATATATATATATATATATATATATATATATATATATATATATATATATATATATATATATATATATATATATATATATATCTTAATGTTTATATATGTGTTTGTCATGTACGTGTGTTTACTTGACAATATATCGTTATATATATGATAATGATCATACTATCTGTATTTTCACTTGCATGTGTGTGTGTCTCATTTATATGTATAATTGTAGAAATTTGGGTAAACATTATTAGGCTCATATTAACAAAAAAATAAAAAAGAATAACCAATTTTTTTACGCAAAACTAGTTTATTGATATAAATTGGCCACAACCAAATATAAACGGTTTGAAACCGAAAAAACCGAAAAAACCAAAAAACCAAACCGCCAAAAACCGAGCGGTTTCAATTTTTTGTTTTATAAAAACCGAATATTTTAGTTCGGTTTTAGTTTTAGCAAAAAAACCGACCCAAACCCGAACCGTGCACACCCTATAAAACACAAATATCTACAGTTGGATACTTTTAACGTCCTGGTCAAGTTTATTTAATTTGATTGAAAAGACCAAAAAAAAGGATCTCCATTTAAGTGTAAAAAAGTGCAGCTAAAATATAATAATACACACGAGTCCTACCTACTCTGAGCTGGCCATAAAAACCTATGAGCATGCAACCAACAAGACTCGACTTGTATCTCCCAAGAGATAATGAGCTTGTAGTTTGTCTTTTAGTGAACTTATATCATCCCATCCCGTCATGAATACCAAAACAGAACCAAGCTTTTCGTTTTCACATATCTTGCATAGCAAGAATTCTATTAAATTAAAACTCATGCAATCAGGATTCCAATAGAACATTGATTCTCGTGTTTGCTGACTGTAGTTCTTGAAGTCAGCAGATCCAAGTGCCTCCTATTTTCATTTTTATAAAATAAAGAGCATCAGAAACACAAGCAACTTAAATATTTAAATGCTTTGAAATGCTCAAATATTATTCACCTCAACAGCTGAGGCAATTTGGCTTTTCCTCTTCTTTATAAATTGCTTGTTTGATTTCCATGCTCTATCTTGACCATAATCATCAATTTGATTTTTTGCAGTCAAATTGTATCCAGTTTGTTCCAAAACATCTTTAAGAAAATAGGTACGCATAGGGTGCGTAAAACCATATAGGATGTGAAGCAACTATATTTATTATATGCCCTCACTCACTGCATCGTGACATAAAGTTGATGAGAGATTTATTTTTATATTTTTTTATATATTTTTTAACATTATATTTTTATTAATCTTTGAAATTATTATATACAATAGACTAATTTTCTTTTATTTTTATCTTTTATATTAATTTTTTAAAATTTTATTATTTTTAATTTTTTAAATATTTATTTATTATTTAGATTTAAAATTATTTTATTTTATTATTAATTCATAAATTCAAACAATTTTCCATTTTTGATTTTTTTTAATATTATTTTAGTCATAAAAATATTATTTTATATTCTTACTTTATTTCCCCCTCTCCATATCTTATTATACCCACCTTTATAATTTATAAAGAAAATATTTCTTAATTCTTTATTAAAATTATTACAACAATTTTAATTTTTATTACTTTTTAAATTTTTTCCTAAATTTATTTATTAATTTTACTATTTTTTCTTATTTATCTTTTAATTATTATTTTTTTTATTTTTTTAGCTGATTAGAATTTTTGTTTTTCTTTTAATTGTTTTATAATTTTTAAATTATATATTTTTATAATTATTATATTATATTTATATTACATTTTTATAAATAATTTTATTTTAATTTATTTATTACAATATAATATTTATATTATTCTTAATAAGCTAATTATTTTTATAATTAAATATATTTTTTTTAAATAATTTTTTTATTTATTTTATTTAATTTTTTACTACGCTTTTCTATTCTTTTAATTTTTAGATAATTAATTAAATCTTTATATGATTTCATATTTTTTTTATTTTTGCTAACATTTTTAATCTTGATTTATTTATTTTTTTTTAATTTTTCAATTATTTTTAATTAGTTTTTTTTTATTAATTTTTTATATTAAATTTATTATTTTTATATTTTATTTTTTTTTATTATTCTTTATAATTAATATAATAGAACTCCTCACTACTCACTCTAATTTTTTTATATTCATTATTTATCCAAATATATTTTTATATTATTTTTTAAATAAAGTTTATTTTTAATTTTTACTCATTAATTAATTAATACTATACTTTTTTATTATTTTTAATACATTTAAAAAGTTTTTCAATATATTATTTATTTATATTTTATTATTTTTACTATTAGAATTATTTTTTCATATTTTTTTTTTATTATTATTTATCATTTTTAGTAGAAATTTGGGTAAACATTATTAGGCTCATATTAACAAAAAAATAAAAAAGAATAACCAATTTTTTTACGCAAAGCTAGTTTATTGATATAAATTGGCCACAACCAAATATAAACGGTTTGAAACCAAAAAAACAGAAAAAACCAAAACACCAAACTGCCAAAAACCGAGCGGTTTCAAATTTTTGTTTTATAAAAACCAAATATTTTAGTTCGGTTTCAGTTTTTGGCAAAAAACCGACCCAAACCGAACCGTGCACACCCCTATAAACCACAAATATTTCAGTTGGATACTTTTAACGTCTGTCAAGTTTATTTAATTTTGATTGAAAAGACCAAAAAAAGGAAGTGGTAAAAAAGTGCAGCTAACTATAATAATACACACGAGCCAACCTACTCTGAGCTGGCCATAAAACCATGACATGCAACCAACAAGACTCGACTTGTATCTCCCAAGAGATAATGAGCTTGTAGTTTGTCTTTTAGTGAACTTATATCATCTCATCCCGTCATGAATACCAAAACAGAACCAAGCTTTTCGTTTTCACATATCTTGTATAGCAAGAATTCTATAAAATTAAAACTCATGCAATCAGGATTCCAATAGAACATTGATTCCTGTGTTTGCTAACTATAGTTCTTGAAGTCAGCAGATCCAAGTGCCTCCTGTTTTCATTTTTATAAAATAAAGAGCATCAGAAACACAAGCAACTTAAATATTTAAATGCTTTGAAATGCTAAAATTTTATTCACCTCAACAGCTGAGGCAATTTGGCTTTTCCTCTTCTTTATAAATTGCTTGTTTGATTTCCATGCTCTATCTTGACCATAATCATCAATTTGATTTTTTGCAGTCAATCTGTATCCAGTTTGTTCCAAAACATCTTTAAGAAAATAGGTACGCATAGGGTGCGTAAAACCATACAGGATGTGAAGCAACTATATTCATAAATGCCTCACTCATGCCTCGTGCATAAAGTTGATGAGAGATAAAATTGATGAGAGCTAAATATGTAGATGGAACTATAGGTGGTTATGAATGTGTAATTTTAGTTTCCTCTTTACTTGGTCATACAAGTCAAGTTAAATTAATTCTAAAAGGAAACAGGTCAAATGGGTGAACAGGGCATGCCTTCACCAAAAATTTTAATGCAAAAAGTCTCCTTAATTACTTTGTTCAAAACATTATATAATTATAACTTGGGACTATAATTCTGGTTTCTAGAGAAAGCCCCATCCATGTTAACGAATTACCACAACCGCCCAAATCGCCACCTCCTTAATATATACCATGGTATTACCGGAATTTGGACTAATGGAACACCACCAAAGTAGGATGAAAATAGGTCTGCATCCAGAGTGGCACTCATCAAAACAAGCCGTAAGTCTGGCCGACGCGGAAATAGTTCTTTCAGAACAATAAGCAAAAAATCTGTAAAAAGGGCAAGCCCTATAATTATTAAGCCTGCAAATAATATCCAGAGTTATGAACTTGTATATTCATATTATTATGTACCTTCATTCATGCCACGCTCGTGAATCTCGTCTATAATAACATGTGTAACACCCTTTAAGTTCCTATCAACCAGTAATCTTTCCTGTGGTGCAGAATAGTAGACGTGTATCTCTTCCTTTTATACCCACTAATCGAACTTTATATCCAACCTTTAAGACAAAAGGACAGCTTTAAGAATACATTTATAAGATCGATGTAGAAAAAGGTTTCGAGGGTAAAGTTACACACAGTTTCACCCAATCTCTCCCCTCTTTCGGTGGCAATTCTTTCAGAGACAGACATAGCAGATATGCGGTGAGGCTGTGTACATATGATACTACATGTGGCCCCACGCAAAGCGTTGATATCTGTAACAACTAGCAATTTTCAAAATTTTAAATGACTATTTTACCCTTTGACTTTTTGGGTCTGACTTGACTTTTTGGCTTTTTGTAACACCCCCAAATTGGGTCGCGGCGGAATAAGGGTCCGGGGCGTGTTACTTCAATGATCAATAACACAAGATATATATATAGAAAGACCAAAAAGTCTTTTAAAACCGATACATTGGATTTAACAAAGTATTTGTTACATAAGCCCGAAGCTTCACTAGTTCACTTGTTCAAAATACAAAGATTTCTAGCCCATAACAGATATACAAATTGTAATGCGACAAAATCTTTAATGCATGATATCCAAATCAAAACCACCAATGTATCCCTTGCACCTCGTGCTTATTGACCTCCTGAAAAACATTGCTTTAAAACGTCAACAATAATGTTGGTGAATTCATAGGTTTGATAAATCGTATATTGTATGACCACAAGATTTCCTAAGTGTGTGATAATGCAACAGATGCAGACATCATATAAATGTAATTACGTTGCCCTAAGCTCATGACACTGAAGCTCGACATAAATGAATACAATATAAATGGCCTACATTGCCCGTGATGATGTTCTAACCCGCAACATCCTATGTTCGACATGGTATACGTTCGTTTGCCCAGTGATAGCTAATCACCCGAACGGGGATGTCAATCCCAATAGATCTATTCATAACATTCGCGCTCACAATCCAGTAATTGACAGTTCATGATAATGGGCTCAACTAGGGTTATCGCTACTTAGGCAACACGTAATCATAATGTAAAACTTAACCACTTGTGTCCAATTGTAAAACAATGCATGTTTCTCACCCCAAAAACTTGTAAAACAAAATCATGTAAATATGGGGCTATGAACTCACCTTGATCGTCCGTGAGCATATATATCAAGTTATATCACAGAAAATTGCTGTCACGGTATTGATCGAGTGCATGCAACCTAATCCAATATAGGTCGTATAAGTACTAATCACTTTGAGTAACTACTACCATATACAATTCTATATAGCTCAATCACCATCTAATCATTTTAGTGAAATCATGTTAATAAAGTTAAAACGTTTATAAATAGTTCGATAGTAAAAACGACGCAATTTCTTCGTTTTAAGCCCATTTCTTATGTCCACGCTTTCGTATTAAGATGACGTATCAAAATATGAATTTTTTGTATTTCATGTCCTCTAATGAACAGTACTTTTTACTGTTTACTCCAGTTTATAAAATTATTTTTATAGTTTTAGTTATCGTAAAAACCGTAAATGTCGTGTTTTATTCGTTATAGCTCCGTTTTTAGCGATTCTTTCGAGCACGTCTTTGTTATTAAAAGTTCTATCATATTAATGATGTTTTCGAAATGTATAAATCTGAGATAACAGTAACTTTTATAAAAATAGTTTTATAAAAGTATTTTTATACATTTAAGTATATAATCTCGCGTAATTCATAACTTCTTCGTTATTAATTGAAAAATTATGGTCCGAATTGTTTTAGAATCCTAAAATTAAGTGCTATCTGTGAAAAATAATAAACTTTATATATTTGAAGTATTTTATAACTTGTTTTTATAAAATCTATTTTATAACGCGTTTAATTAACGTAAAACGTAGATTTGCAGTATCTTTTTCGTTATAAGGCGGTTTTTCTAGTTCTTTACATATTTGAAATCGTCATGAGGTGTACTATCTTTATAAACCATAATTTGGCTATCACCATACACAAACCAAAACATCCCCTTTGAAATCTGTTGATAGAAATAATGCCTAAAAACATTACTAATATTTTTCACATCCTTACATTTTGATAATCACAAAATATAAAAACATTCAATGAAAACTTAAAACATAAACAAGTAATTAGTGGTTAATACTCATTTCAAACTTACATCACTCTAAGGTATGAATAAACAAATGCTTGATGCATTTTATGATCAAAGGAAAATTTTATTCAACCTCAAACTTTTATAAAATGTTGTAAACATGTTTATAAACTTACAAAACATTTTCTACATTTAAAATAAATGTTTTATTCAAAATAAACAATTTGAATTTCAAATTTTCAAACCTAAAACGGCTAGAAAAGGTGCGGTAAACACCTCCCTTGGATAGGACAAAAAAGAGGAGCGTCTGAAAGGGGCGGCCCCCTTAAATACATGGGCAGCCCCCTTAATTATAAGAGGGCCGACACCCTATTTAAGGGGGCCGGCCATAGACTCCGCTCCTCCTTCTTGTCCTATAAATACTGGACTATTCCTCAATATTTTTCTCACCTTTTACACTCATTCTTTCTGCTCAAAACAGCCCACTTATCCTCTCTAAAATCCTTTGATCATTTAATCATATACTTGTATGGTCTTAGAAAATCAAAGTTCTGGATTTATTTAAGGGGTGTTTGTTTGTCGTGGCCTAGTAAGAAGAAAGGAGAGAAATGGTGTTGATTTTCTTAAGTGTGTTGTGTTGTGTATGTTATTACTTGTAATACATGAGATATATATGCACTAGGCTAGTCAAAGTTGATATAACAAAGACCAAAAGTCCTAAGACTCAACCACATTGGGGCGGGGGCGGGTGGGGGGGGGGGACGTAATTGGTGCAATGAAATTAGGGTGACTATGATGTATCAATCACTAGTCCATGATATGAGTCTTGTTAAGCCATACTTGCACAATGCCATAGTTAAGGTTGTATGTCCTTATGTCTCCTTAGATGTAGATTAACCCATGAATTCAAGGAAGGAAGTGACTAGCTAATATCTTGGATATTTTGAGTTAATACTTGTATAAAATGAAAGTATTACTTGAGCTTTTATAAGTTGTAGTCTTTTATTTAAAGTGTATTACTTTGAAAATGTATAAGTCTTGCTTATTTCATTTAAAGTGGGGCGTCCCATTTGATATATATGGGTAAAGTTTTATAAACTTTGGGTATTGAGTATAAACATAGGTATTCGTTGAAGCGTAGAAATGTTTTTGTGATTTCGGGTATACCTAAATACAATTTATCGCGAAACGTAAACGCTAATTTACCATAAAATAAATTGTGCAAAGTTAATAATTATACTCAAAATAATTACTTAACACTTGCTTGATGTAAACATTTAATTGTTTGGTGCCCGTTTACATTGAATGATCATTTTTAGCTTACGCGATTTAACTTAACGTTTACGATTTAAAAGCAAACCCGTACAATACTAAAAATACATAGTGAATTTATTGACGTCGTAAATGACCCTAAAAAACAGGGTGTTATAGTCTCCCCCTATTAAGTGAGTCTTGTCCTCAAGGCTTAAGACGCGGCACTTGACGACGATGTGGTCTTTGTGAAGAGGTGTGGATATCTCTTCCTGAATTGATCTTCACGTTCCCATGTGAACTCGAGACCTCTCCTGGAGTTCCATCGAACCTTGATTATTGGAATGCAGCTTCGATTCAACCGTTTAACTTCACGGTCTATGATTTCTACCAGCTCCTCGACAAATTGAAGCATTTCATCAAAGTGTAGTCCATCCAACAGAACGGCTAACGGTTCGTTGGCATAGCACTTTTTCAAGTAAGATACATGAAATGTATTGTGTACCCTGCTCAGCTCTTGCGAAAGCTCAAGCTTGTATGCAACGGATCCAACCTTTTCCAACACCTTGAATG
>BQNB010189004.1:0-11905 GCA_026074375.1 Tanacetum coccineum | reverse complement strand
TTTGGCATCTTGAATCTTCGGAATGAGAGCAATAAAAGAGGAATTGCATCCTCTAGGGAAGCAACCATTAGCAAAAAACACTTATTAGCAACCATTAGCTAATAAGTTATTTAATACTCTTTATAAAGATAACGAGGAGTTAAGAAATATTATTGAGAAGAAAAATGAGGTTTTTGTTACTCTTTATAAAGATAAGGATTTGGAAAAATATGATGATGATGAAGAAACAGATGGGGATGATGATGATGATGCACCAGATGGGGATAATGATGATAAAGATGATGATGAAACAGATGGGCATAATGATGATAAAGATGATGATGAAAAGGACGAAAACACTGATAAAAATGATGATAAAACAGATGAAGATGAAGATGATGGCGATGAAAAGGATAATCATGATGAAACAAATGGGGATAATGATGATATAGATGAAGATGATGGCGATGAAAACATAAGGAATGAAAAAGAAAAGAAAAACGTCGATGAAGGTAACAAAGAAGAAGCTGGTAGTGAGAATGTGAAAGGCGATAAAGTGGAACAAAAAGATGAGAATGTGGAAGAAGTAAAGGAAAACAAGAAGGTACCAGATTATAGGGTTTGGGAGAAAAGTAAAGCTATCGTCCCATTTGTTGAAGTTAATGTTCCTGGTGGATCAAATGCAGTGGACAGTCAAGAGACTTTGAACTGTTTTTTTAGGAATGAATTGGAAGATTTTGAACCATTGACGCTATCACTAGAAAATGGAAAGAAATATTCAAACAAAAGAAGAAAGCTACCAGTTTTTGATGACGTTTCCATACTGAATACTCAGCTGGAATCTGAAAAGATAAGTGATGGAAAAGTTTATGCAAAGAAAATTGATGATGTACCATATTTAAAAGAAGATGCTCACGATGTACCACCTGTTGATGCACGTTCATCTTTCAACATACTAAAGTTCAAGCTAAATCGAGACAGTGATGGAAAAGTTTATGTGAAGAAAATTGATGATGTACCATATTCTGAAGATAAAAGAACTGTTAATGTTGTGGAAGTACTTCATCAGAAAGTTATTAACTTTGCCAAAGACAAAACAGTTCAAGTCCCAAAAAAGGAGGTGCCTAAAAAGATAAATGCTAAAGTTGCGGTAAAAAGAAGTCCTAAAGCTGTGGATGTGCCTCCTGATAGAGTTGATAATGCGGCGAAAAAGAAATTGGCTGCAATGACGCAATTTAAACACCCAAGACCTGCAATTAAAATCATTAAAGATGATTATCAAACGCCTAAAAAAGGAAGAAAGAGAGTAGCTCAAGATTTAGAAGAGGATCTTGTTCTTAGTGGAAACCGTATGGTAAATCCCTCATTTGCTTTAGTGTCGCCATATTTTGAGAGGAAAACCATGTATACAAAACCATTTACTGTAGCAGAGAAGAAAATTGTTGATTACATATGGAGTTACAATAGTCCAGAAGGGTAAGTTATTTACTGTATTAAAATATATTTTGTAGTGCATTACTACTAATTTCTTACATTATTGCTGCTAATTTCCTATTGCATTATTACTTACTTGTTACTGCATTAAAATATGCACGGATATAATTTTTACTGGAAAAGGCTTGCAAATAGAATGTATGTTAGGATCACATAAATGGACCCGAACAAAGAAGCTTCGGTCACTCGAAGATGCAAGACAAAAGTCTCTAAATGATGAAGAGAAATACATAGGGAAGCAATTAGTTACAAGAAATATATACTGTAGTACAGGAATGGTGGTGAGTATTTTAATGCACTAGAATATATATATTAATGAACTAGAATATAAACTGTGATGCCCTAGAGTTAATTTGATTGGTGTTTGTGAGAAAATGAGCAAATGTGTCTAATTAAACTTGTAATGTGCTAGGATATGAACTGTGATGCTCTATTAGTAAATAGGCATGAGGTAACTTTAATTTTGTTTGGCGATTGTGATAAAATGATTGAGTGTGTCTGATTAAGCTTGAGATGTGCTAGGATTTAAACCGTCTTGAATTCGGATGAATTAATTATTAAATAGGTATGAGTTAGTGGTAATTGTGTTTGCCATTTGTCCAAAAATGAGTGAGATTTCTTGGTTATGCATGTGATGTGCTAGAATTTTAACTTTGATGGCCTAGGAATACATGACGATGTAAATAGGCATTAGTTAGTGGTTATTGAAATTTTTATATGCTAATAAAATTTTTCATGAATTTATAAACAGCCACCTCATATGGTTGAAAGCAAAAACGAGGTGATGCGAAAAAGAAGAACAGTTTTTAAGGAAAATATTGAATATATTTTGAAGGAAGCAAAGAAGAAAATTTTCAATGATGTTCATTTGGTAAGACAATAAAAATATATATTATTATGATTTTCAAATGCTGTAATTTTATTTATGAAAATCCTATAATATTAATGCTTTAAAATATCAACAGGTTTTCTTCCCTTGTATAAAATTGTCAGAAGAAGAAGAAAGAAGAAATCATTATTATCTGATTTGTTTTAATATGATGACTGCTGAAATAGACATCATTGACAACATTCAAAATGATCTTGAAGATTTGGACTTGAGATATGGTCCTTACGCAATGGCTTTGGTAAGTTTTATTTTATATGATTAAAGTTTCTGTCTATGTTTTTTTAATGCCTAAGTTTTTAAGTTAATGAATTATTAATATGTATAATGCAGTAGAACATAAACTATAATGAAGTAGAACTTAAAGAGATATTTAGTAGGAACTGTTATTATTTATTTCACACATTTAAAAGTCATTTATGTAACACCCCCAAAATGGGTCGCAGCGGAATAAGGATCCGGGGCATGTTACTTCAAGATCAACAGCACAAGATATATATAAGAACGACACAAAAGTCGTTTAAACTGATACATTGGATTTAAATAAAAGATATCTTACAAAAGCTTATAGTATTAAATTAACAGATTCTTTTATTTTTTCACAGATAAATACATTTATCGATTACTTTTAATGATCAGTATTTCTTTAATGTGATGCACTAGATTATATAAGTTTAATGCACTACAAATGAAAATGCATCACAACCTAATAAAATCAAAAAAAAACTCTATGTTATAATGTTATAGTCTTACTCTATCACTATGTTGTAATGTTATAGTCTTACTCTATCACTATGTTGTAATGTTATAGTCTTATTTTATCACTATGTTATTCTACTGCTTTTGAGTATTATATAAAAAAAGTCAACATCAAATTTTGATGTTTACTTGTTACTGCATTAATTTTTAAATTCGATTGCATTTGAGTTGAAAGTAAAAAGATAAAGATGTTAGAGATGATGTTGATGGTAGATATAGCATGTCATTTGTTAAATGAAAATAAATATGTACACTTGTTTTTTGGTTTTTTACTATTTTTAGATGAAAAGAAAAAGAATAAAAAGAGAAATTACAAATATTTCTGTTCTTCAATTTTTGAGTTAATTACATAAATGGTCCATGTGGTTTGTTTAGTTTAACGAAAATAATCTTAAAACTTTTTTTTTCAGATCCTCTCTTTATAGTTTTGACCCGTATCGGTTTTGCTCCCTTGACCAACTTTTTCACATGAAACTGATAATTTTCCATGAAACTGATAATAAAAACAGTGATTTAACTAACTTTATTAAGTGTTTTTCATCGTTTTCTGTAATTAACTAGAACTTTAGGGTCCATTGTAATAATAACAAAAACCCCGTCCTATCTTTTCACAAATCCCGGTCATTTTTAATTTTAACAAAATAAAATCACTCTCTTGAAAACGCCCACCAGATCTATTGTGTAAACGATGGTTAAAACAAATCCACCAAATCTTTCAACATCTAGTAAGTTAATAATATTGCATATGTTCGTTCAATACTATTACATGGATTATTAATGATAGTAAGATCATAATTCAAACACCTAATGTTTGTATTTTTGTGTTTTTATTGATTTAAGTATGATATATTTAGAGTTTGATTCAAACTTACATCATGTTTTCTTCTAGATTTAGAACAAAATGTAGAAAAAATAGATATAAAACGTGTTTAAGAAAGTTGCATGCAAGGTATTTGATAAAATGTCTCAACTAGAATTTATTATTGTGATGCACTTGAAATACTAATGCATTAGATGTTAAAAAGTGATGCAGTAGATTATATATTGTCTGTTATATGAAGTTTTGTATTTAAGTGATGCAGTAGGTTATGGTTTGTGTAATTTAAGGTTACATTAGCTTAGGCTAAGTGAGTTTTATGTGCTCAAAAGGTTTATTTTATGTGTAGATGTTAGTTGTTATAAAGTGATGTAGTAGGTAGATGTTAGTTGTTATAAAGTTAGATTAGGTTAGGCTAAGTGAGTTTTATTTTCCTAAAAACAAATGTGTGTATATTTGAATGATTAATGCAGTTGTTGTAGTGAAGTGATGCAATAAGTAGATGTTAGTTGCATATGAGGTTAAATTTGGTTAATTAAATTAAGTATATTTAAAATGTGTTTGATTTGCCAAAAAGTGTCCATGTGTGTGTTTGAATGTTTAATGTAGTTCTTATATTGAAGTGATGCAATAGGGACTTATATGAGCGTATTAGTTGTCAAAAAGTGTATTGTGTATGTTTGTGTGCTATTAATGCAGCTCGTTTTGAGTATAGGTTAGTTTACGAGCAGAGCGTTTTAGTTATCAAAAACTATATATGAGTTTTTGTGTGCTATTAATGCAGCTGGTGTAATAAAGTGATGCAGTAGTGACTTGTTTTATGACGTATGAGTCTAGGTGAGTTTACGTGCAGAGCGTTTTAGTTGGTGAAAAGTGTATACGTGCGTGTTTATGTATTGTTGTTGTAGTTGGTTTTATGAAGTGATGTAGTAGGAACTTGTGTGTGGAGTATGAGTCTAGGTTAGGTTATGCGCAAAGCATTTTACATCAATGATTTAGGTTATAAGTAAGTTGTCATTTTTTGAGAAAATTCATTATTTGTGGTTGAATATGTGCTAACAAAAAGGTACTAATAAGTACTTTATATGTATGATTCATGTTAAATATTATGATGTAGCTTATATTTATATGATATGCTAAAATAAGTATTCTGATGCAATATGTTATATATGAGATATTGTTTTTTAGAAAATTGATTGTTTGTGTTTAAATATGTATGTGATTTCCTAAAAGTTGTAATGAAATGTAGTAGGTTGTAATATCTTGATAATACTTTTTTGTGATGTAATAGAAAATAAGGGAAAAAGACTTGAAGTATTCATAGAAGAGAAGGGTAAAGAGGATAAAGTTGACGAAGATGTTCCAGATATTAAAAAGGGAAGATCGACAAGCACTTCTATAAGTAATTATTTAGTTTAATTTTTAATTTTAATTAAGATGCAGTAGCTTATGTTTAATTGATTGGTTTTTGTTGAATATGTACCAAAAACTCAACTGAGATGCAGTAGGTTATTCATTTGGTGTTCATATAGGTGGATTAGGTTAAATTTCACTAAGTGAGATGCCTTTTTTTGGGAAAATTAAATATTTTTTGCTGAATACGTGTTTGATTTACTAAAATCTTAACTGAAACGTAATTTAATGCAGTAGAAATGCAATGCATTAGAATAAAAAATTTAATGTAATGCATTATTTGTTTATATGTCATGTTTGTTCACTTGTATGATTTGATGTTATTGATCTGTAAATTCAGGTATTGAAAGTATTGCTGATCATACCGGAGTTAAAAAGAAATTTTTTGGTAAAAAGTCTGTTGTTGAACCGCATCCAATTTCTATTGATGAATATAACGATTCAGAATCTGCATCTAAATATACTCGAATTATAAAGAAAACGAAGGTTAAAAGGACTACGGTAGAAGAAGAATCTCTAGCATCAAAAAGAAAAAATATGGGGAAAACGATGACTGATGTAAAAAAGAAGAATAAAAAATTTGATGATGTTGAAGAATCAGAATCTAATATGGATTCAACACAAGTTAAAAGAAAAAAAAGGGTAAAATGATTGTAATTGAGATATATTCCGAAACTGATGAAGAAAGTTCTCCAGTTGAAAAGAAAGAAAAGATAAAAATGGTTTTAACTGAGAAGTATTTGAAGAAGAAAGGTAAATTGGTTGCTGAAGATTCTAAAATAACAAAGAAGGATTTAAGAAAAAAAGGGAAAATGGTTGTTCCAATAGATGAAGATGAGGAACTAACAGATGAAGATGATAGAGAATATTTCAAGTCAAAAAAATTTTAGGTATGAGATGCAATTCAAGCACACACTATTTTATTATTACACGAGGCATGTAGACCCGTGTGATGCACATGGGTTGTATCAGCTTGCTTTTCGCATGATGCACGTATAATGGATACTTGCTTAATGATTTTAGAAATGTTGATGCCTTGGTATGATGGGTTATTGCCAAGGTAGCAGTATGCCGGTATTCGAGATTCATGTGAAGGGGTGCTCATTGTATGAAGCGGTCATTACACACGGGTTGTTTCTAATTGTTGATTGCGTGTTCTAAGTTCAAAAAGTTACAAAACATAGTGCTTATATAAGCAACTAAAAGTGTTTTTTTCCACAAAATTTAGCAAATAGAAAAATCATGATTAAACTGATATTATGGGCATGTTGATTGCGTAATTGTTTAGTGGAATGTTGATGTCTAAATTTGATGATGCATATTTTTGAAACGGGTACAAATAATACTTGACTTATTTGTGATAAGTCACATCAATTATTGTACTTCCTGAGAACATGACTTCATCATTATAAGTCACTGCTTCGTGCAATGCTATGCATTTGCCTTTTATTTCAATTAAATTTTATAAACCTAGTCACAAACAAATATATGAAACATATGAATAACTAATACTATGATTATTGGTTATTCACAAAACTTTATAATTGAGATAGTAAAAATCTAAATTCAAATTCCTCTTTTCCTTTTTGAAAAGAAATGTTGAACCATATTGAAAGCAACGAATAAGTGGAAATTTTAGGCTACCAAATATCCTGTTTGTGACCGCGGCAAAAGAGATGATATATATTGAAATCTACTTGCAATTGTCTTGATAAAGTAATAGAAAGTTTAACTAAATTGTTGGACTTATCTATGTATATGTGCTTTTTCCTCGTACTCTTTATGCAAGTACTCTGTTACATGCCTATTGTTTTCGCTAACTTGTTCCAAAAATCAAACCATAAAATTAATATACAAACAATAAAAAGCCACATATGAGAAAGGCAACAAATACAGTAATCATTTTACTCGAGATTTAGGCATGTCGCCATAGACAATAAAAGCAGGACTACAAAATCCACCAACACATAATATCAGACAAATAGCTAACAACTAATTGTAAATCGATTTACTAATAGGCAAGTGATTTCCACCATACGGGCTAATTGTTACCACATGTTGCTTGTTAATCTTCATGTGTATGCGTTGAGAAGAACCTCGCTCCTAAGCTTTATCAGTACACGGTAGATACAATGTTTACAAAATTTTCTATCATCAACATTATAGTTATCATCAACAGAAGACATGCCCGTCACCACTTGTTTGCACCTCACACCCTGAAGAACACATAGATAAGATCTATAAATTAAAACAAACAGAAGAAAATGTGTTTTCCTTTACAGCGACACGCGACATCACTCTGTACAAAGTTTTACGCGTTTGAAAGCAGTAGTGTGCTGGGAACAACACAGCTCCCCCAATTTGCGTTTCACAACTATCCCTTCACATAACAAAGGATTTTAGTTCAAGGTTTCATGAATAAGCAAATCTTCATACTTACAAAGTGCCATTCACTTAAGTGTAGACAGAAAACAGCGTGCTATGAATCTTGGCCAAATTATATATGAATGTTATATATGTAGCCGTAGCAGTTAGAACATGAAAACTAACAACGTTTTCTTGATACTTACTGATCCAATGATACATCTAAAGCAATGTAGGACAAATCGTCATGTAAGTAAGATTATTTCAGGTTTTTGTTTGAGATTTATAAAGTCACATGTATGGATATAAATGTTAAGATTGTGACTTGTTAACATCTTCATTAAGCATATCCGGAATATGATTTGGGACATGTTCTTTTTTTCTTGGAAAATTTCAGAGGAACCATATTTTTTTAGCATAACATAGCCTAATGGAAATTTATTGACCAAAAACAACGAATGGTATAAACCTGAAAATGGAGAATCGTAGGCTTCACTGATCTTGTATTATGAAAATCACATAGTGGTTCCCACTGTTCGACTTCTGTTTATATGTCTGCACATGCCAACAATGTTGCCATTACATCAAAAGCGGAAAAAAAGAATCGTTAAGCTCATTTTAATGGGCCTGTTGCAGTTTTAAGTGGGCCTCACCCTGTTACTACTCTAATCTTTGTTGCATGATTTACCTGTGCAACAACTATAGCGAAAGTTTGGTACACCATATGATATATCCGAATGGTTTGCAAGTGATCATACAATGATCTCTACGCCGCTCTAACAGTAGGTTGATAAACTCAAACATAATGTCAAAGAGTTTGCAATGGAAAAACTTTTAGTAGACTAAAGAAAGAGAACAATACACACAACAAACCATTGTCCACGACATTATTTTTTAATCTTAAGTACTACATAGACTCATTTTTTTTGTTTGTATGAATTCTACTTTGAGCTTTGATGTGTTTAAACCTATTGAGTGAACACATGTTTTCTTGTTGTGACGTTTGGTTTTGTTGTTGTCAAAACATGGGTGATTTGGCTGCTATTTTTCTTTTAGAAAAAGGTTGTTTAGTTTGCAGTTTTGCTATCAAAATGGGTGTTTGGATGTTGTTTTATTAATCAAAATAGGTGTATGTAATGTTGTCAAAATAGGTGTTTGATTGTTGATTTTTCAGTCAAAAGTGATGTTTGAGTTTTAGTTAAAAAGGGTGGTGTTTCCTTTTCCCTGTCAAAATGGGTGTATGGTGTGCTGTTAAAATGGGCGTTTGGATGCTGATTTTTCTGTCACAAAAGGGCTGTTTGGTTTGCTGTCAAAATGTGGGTTTAGTTGTTGTTTTTTCTGCAGAAAAAGGCTGTTGGGTTGCTGGTTTTTCTTGTTAAAACGGTTGTTTATTGTTGCTTAGTAGCATTTGATTTTCTGTAGGTCATTGTTTTCATTTTCCATGTCAATCTCCAACAAAGAGCGATACGCACACATGACAAAAATCATTACTCAGTTTCAAGTTTCCCTCATACAGAGAAACGATTATAACTGAACTCCCTTCAGAGGATGTATAATCATTTTATTTTTATCATCTGATGTAACGGAAGAATAGCTTAACATTGACATAAGCAAATAAAAGCCAAAAAAAAAAGCATAGATATATTTACAAAGCAGAAGTAAATCTACGCTCTTTCTCTATAAGGGCTGTTTGGTACTGTGTTCAATCCTACAACAAGCATTGTTTAGTACTGAGTTTAGTGTTGCAGCAAGAGATGTTTGGTACCGTGCTTAATGCGGAATTTGACCTGATTGTTATCCAAACAACTTTCTCGCATCTCACTTTTTAACCTGATTCATATCTCACATTTAAATTCTGAATTTCTCACCTCATTTCTCCTACTTTTAATCCTAACCAAACTTACCCATATCAAATACATAATAATAAGCTTACCTCTTTCAGATCAGCCAACATACCCACTATTGCAACATCAATGGCCTCCTGGTTATGGCTCCTTGATGCTCGTGCTGACATACAATTTGAATGTCTATTCCTTTAGCAAATACCTAACAATTACACACACTTAAACAACCTAAACTAAACATCTTTCAGAATTATCTAGTGAGAAGTGCCAATTTTGACATGTTTGTTTATAAATGGGTCAATTCAGGTTAGGTTTCATAAGGAAAACAATAAGAACTTTATTATGTGAAGAAATCTATTAAACCGGCTCACTGATTGATAATGGAAGTCGCATAATTGTTTTGTTATAATGATTGAGGGTTGCTGCTAATCATCTTTGAACGACCTACGTTTTACAAGTTTACAATGGTTACCTTTAGATTAAAAAGCCTGAATTAAATAAGCTGCAAGAGTTGCAACGACAGTACCTGTAGGTTGGGTATACAGGCCGTTTTTAGAGTCTATTATCCGTCACCACGATCTGTCACTTGCAAAATGTACATCAAGTTGCTACAGGCCGCTGCAAATAATCAAGTCAGGCACGTTGTTATTCCAAAAAAAATAAGCACCCGCGACTTACAACCAATTCTGACGGATGGAAAAGTAAAGGTGTAGTTAACATACCTTATTAAACACATTTCATAGAACAATTATACTTATACAAGCATTCTTCAACAACCTTTTTCTCATACCTTTTTCCCGAGTCTCCATACTTTGAGGTTCGTCCAAGTCCAATTCTAACATACATTTACAAAATATTAAAGAGAAGGAATAAGTCGAAAAGTAAGAGGAGTGGGTAACATACCTTATTAAACACTCCTTCGACCTTTTCTCATACCTTTTCCTGAGTCTCCATACTTTAAGGTTCGTCCATTTGCTACATACATGTACAAAATAATAAGGAAGGGTTATTAGTCCCTGCCTAATCTAAAAGTGCTTTACACAATAGTAAAATATATAGAAAATTACCTTTCGATTTGTTGAACAAAACTCATAAATTGCTCAAATAGCTCCCGGTTACATCATTTACATCCCACACTCTGCCATTCATCACAACAACGGTGCCAGTCACATCCACCTCCAATTGGTCAAGAAAAAAATAAGGCTTCGATTATGAAGTTTCAGCCATGCCTACAATCTTGATCCGACGTTCGACATCTTTTCTTTGCTTTAACTTATCGGTTGTGAGGCTGCAAGTATAAAATAATATTAAGAAGCTGATATAAACAGAAAACGACCAATTCAAATATACACTTTGATTTCGTTCTTGCCTGCAAACACCCTCTTCTTACGCGACTTATTACAACTTAAAAATGTATAAAATAAGCTAAAACAAACACCCTCTTTTAAAAAAGATTAAATCTTTTACAATTTACCATTCTAAACAATTAAGAAAATGGTAAAGAAACTAGTATGGATCTCAATAATGTAGGGATTTGTGGTTTCAACCACATCATCCATAAACCATGCCTAACAACACAACCCATAGTCACAATCAACCCATTTTATAGTCAAAAAAACAAAATCAAGTATTCATTGTTTACCTGTATACATACTTTATGGATCGTAGCAGAGCTGTAAATACATCAACACAATCTTCGTTCCTAGGGAAGCAAACCTCCTAAACACCATTACCTCCTCTTTCAAAGCCACAATACTGAAACATTAAAAAAGCACATTTAATCATTTAATCAAACACTTAACACACAACCAATCTCAGAAACCCATTAACCAAATCAATTACCACCAAAAACTCATCTCACAATTCCATAAAAAATGAATATACAAACAAAATTAACGTTACCATAGTTATAAAAAACATTTGCTTCTTTAATTGGAGTATGGTTTTGAGGAAAAGAGTTGATGTGTAAAACGAAACTGTTATAAGGTGGATCGATTAGATTACCTTTTATTTCTTGAACCTTTAGACTTCCGATTGCTATTATTGATGATTTAACAGGGTTGTGATAACCGCAAAACCCTTGAGATGCCAAATGAATGAATTACACGGTAGGAAGGAGGTCGATTTTGAGTTGAGAGCATTTAAAGATACAGCCCCATTAAATTTAGGGGTTGAATCTTTTATAAGGATAGATAAACAAAGAATAATAGAGCAAGAAACAAAGATATAACATGAGCAAGTAATTTATCCCACATGGAAAACCTCCAAAAGAAAAAAAGTATATAAAAGCAAACCCTCATACTTTGATTTTTTTGAAAAATGGCTTAAACTAAAATGTTCTCCGTTTAA